>KZ506759.1:10134-140643 GCA_002844005.1 Limosa lapponica baueri | reverse complement strand
CACCTTGTGGTCCTTAGGAAATGTATCTGTAACTTGACTAATTATTCACTAGATGTCTCTGTGCTCCTGAATTTAGTGTGTTACTGTTGAAACCGAATAGTGATTACAATTGAGAGGGATAATACGATACTTTTTTGTTATTTTTGAAAATATTTCAGATATCATGTTAAAGTAATTTTAATTTAAATCAGTTTTTTTATAATCTTGTAAACCTTGCAAGAAGTGATGTACTTCTACTTGAATTTCAATCATTTAATTGCATTGAATCAGTGTTACATTTTTATTCATACAAATAAATATGCAAATGCATTAAAAACATGTTTACGTGTTTTTAACATAGTTATAGCAAAACCCCAAACTGTAGAATGCTATAGATAGTTAATATTGTTAATAGGTAGTCTGGATTTTTAAGAAGTTTTGTCATAGATCGGTATCTGCTTGCAATTTCTCTTGTTCCATTTTTATTCTGAATTCTGGGGATTTGAGTTCGGAATTATTGCAGGGGAAGGCCGTGTGGTTTTCTTTACAGGAAAAATAAGGCTGTACTTCCTACATGTCTTTCAGATCTCTTCTCAAGTTGAAAGCATGGCCTTGTACCCATGCAAGTCAGAGGTTTCATATGCCTGGGTATGATTCAGTTCTACTTTAAAAACCATCTACATGTTAATCTATGGAAGGAGGAAGAAAGTTGTTGAACTGTGAGGGGCTAGATTTGCAATTTCCTTTTCAGTGGACTGAGAGCTCTAATGCCCGTGCAGTTGGAGAACCTTTTGTTTATCAATTTTCCCTGTCTGTAACTTTTCTTAGGAATGAAATCTACATTGCTCCTTCAGGAGTCCAAAAGGAAAGAATACAGGTACGTTGAACTGTATTTTTGCCTCAGAGCTCATCTGAGATGGATGAAAGTACCTTTGTTTAGAGTTTCATTTTTCCTTCTGTAAAGTTAGAAACGTGTTATACTGTTGATTGCCTGATTGAAACAACTGAGAATTTTGCCCAGTGGAGTACTGGGATTTTGCTATGCTAACGGAGTACATTGGAGTACACATGGAGACACACGGAGTACATCACTATGCTAGTGAATTACTGAAGTCCGACTTCATTCTTTGTCAAGCTTGAATGGCAGAAGTTACTGTGGCACATATGTAATTAAGCATTAACACCTAATCTCTATTTATTTTCATTTGAGTGATTACAAATCTTTATCTTGATATTCTCAGTAAATAGGTAGACAAAGTCACCTTTTCATGGGGATAGCCTATCTGTCTCCTTTCCAAAAAAACCCCAAGATATAAATGGAGGGGAGAGTGGTAAATGATAACTATTTTATGACAGCAGGAACTCCCCTGGAATAGAATAATATGTGGAAAGGATTTGTTGTTTTATGGTTCTCAGGGTAAATACAACGAGAAGTGAAAGGAATCTCTTCACTGATAGGAACTTGGGGTTTCACAGCAGTGCTCGCTAGGGATGTTAGCAAGTAAGGCATGCAAAAGTATAACGTGGCAGGACTGTGATGGTCTGTTCTTTGCTAGCAGTAGCAGTGGATTGAGCACAGTGAGTAAGGAGAAATAAGCTGTATCTCCTGCTGATTTTTAAAATAACATTAAAGAAGAAAGTTTAGTTGCTGCCCTGAACGATTCTTTGCACTATTAAGAATTGATGCAAAGGTGCCATTCATGTAAAGCTACTAAAAGCAAGGTTTAAAAAAATAGTTCTACGAGTTGAATTAAACCTACATATAATATATTTATGTCCTTTGTTGTTTCTTTAGAGGGGGGAAGGAAAAGTACATCTACATTTTTTTTTTTTTTATTGAATC
Organism: Limosa lapponica baueri; assembly: GCA_002844005.1. Lineage (NCBI taxonomy): Eukaryota > Metazoa > Chordata > Aves > Charadriiformes > Scolopacidae > Limosa > Limosa lapponica. The sequence goes on along the minus strand of KZ506759.1, from coordinate 138,821 downwards.
ATTTACTGCTTTTCCTTGTGATTTATTGTCTGCTATTTAGATACAGGTTGTGTCCTGAGAAAATTTTAGTTTTACAAATACCTGCTTTCACAGCAGTCTGAATTAAAGCGGTACCTAATATTAATTCACATTACACAATATCAGTAAATAGTATTAGGAGCAAGAACAAATGTGGTGCTCTATAGCACTTTTACAAAGTTAAAATCACATTTGATATTAAATATATGGTGTATGTATTTGGCTCCCTAGAAGGAAAACAAAACTATTTGGCTCGTCACAGGTCAAAATATTTTTTTCTCTCTTACAGCCAGAAGATATGTTTGTTTGTGACATGAATGAACAGGACATCAGTGGTCCTCCACCGCACAAGAAACTAAAGAAAAGCCAGTGCACACCTCTTTTCATGAATGCCTACACTATGAGAGGTGCTTTGCAAAGTTTTTAGTTCAGTGGTGACTGAAACACTGTATATATACATCCACAAAATTGAAATTCAATACCATATTCTTTATACATGGAAGTTACAGTGAAATTAACATGAAACTATACAATAAATTGATTTGCAGAGGAATATGTACAACGGAAGGTAATCCGTGGTAACATCCTGTGAGTGTCATTTACCTTTTAATCTTTTTATGTAGCTGTATCTTTTTGGCACTAATTTTTAGTGCAGTACATTAGTAGGTTGCGGGAGGAGCTGGGGGATTTACAGCTGTTTTATACCAGCAGTTTTGCCTGTTTGGTAACTATGTTTTAGACCTTTTACAACCATTGGCTGCGACCAAAGGTTCTAAATTATGGATAGGTGAAAAAAAGTATGAAAGTTTTCTTTTGCAGGTGGACAGTAATAAAAAACTCTTGCTCTTGTGTAAGATTTACATCTGTTACTTTATAAAGGATTTAGCGAGTCTCTTCTAATCTTCCTGCACAAGAAGCTTACATGAGCTGAAGGAATTGGCTGCTGTAGTTACCAAGCCGCTCTCCATGATATTTGAAAAGTCATGGCAATCAGGTGAAGTCACCGGTGACTGCGAAAAGGGAAACATTGCACCCATTTTTTAAAAAGGTAGAAAGGAGGACCCTGGGGACTACTGACCTGTCAGCCTCACCTCTGTGCCTGGGAAGATCATGGAACAGATCCTCCTTGAAGCTATGCTAAGGCACACGGGGGACAGGGAGGTGATTTGAGACAGCCAGCAGGGCTTCACCAAGGGAGAGTCCTGCCTGACCGTGCCTAGGAAGAAAAAGAAAAGTACTAGCATAAACAAAAAAGTAGAAGTTTTTAAACATCTATCTCCTAAATGAGTTTTGGAGTTTATTAGAATCTCAGAATTCTGATAAAATTAGTTGAGTTTTTCAGTCACTGCAGTATGTAAAGAAATGTACAAGTAGTGTTTTTCCTTAAATTTGTGCAAGTAGTTTCTCTCCTTGAATTTGTCACAGAATCACAGACTGGCATGGGTTGGAAGGGACCGTCAGAGATCATCAAGTCCAACCCCCCTGCCAAAGCAGGGTCACCCAGAGCAGATTGGACAGGAATTCAAGCAGGCAGGTTTCGAACATCTCCAGAGAAGGAGACTCTACAACCTCTCTGGGCAGCTCCAGTGCTCTATTACCCTTAAAGTAAAGAAGTTTTTTCTCATGTTGAGATGGAATTTTTTGTGTTCTAGCTTGTGCCCATTGCCCCTTGTCCTGTTGCCAGGCACCACTGAAAAGAGTCTGCCCCATCCTCTTGACCCCCACCCTTTAGATATTTAAAAGCATTCATGAGATTCCCCTCTCAGTGTTCTCTTCTCCAGGGTGAACAGACCCAGGTCTCTCAGCCTTTCCTCATGAGAGGTGCTCCATTCCCTTGATTGTCTTTGTAGCCTTCGCTGGACTCTCTCCAGCATTTCCCTGTCCTTCTTGTACTGGGGAGGCCAGGTGGGGGCCTCCCCAGGGCAGAGTAGAGGGGGAGGGTGACCTCCTTTGGCCTGCTGACCATGCTTTTTTTAATGCGCCCCAGGAGACCAACGGCCTTCTTGGCCACAGGGGCACGTTGCTGGCTCATGGGCAGCTTGTTGTCCACCAGGACTGTCAGGTCTCTCTCTCTGCAGAGCTGCTTCCCAGCAGGTCAACCCCTAACCTGCACTTGTAACCTTATGACTAACTAAAAGTTAACACCAGTGTCCTAAGGTGATCCCTGCTTATTCTTTATAGATAAGTAATTCTCTCATAGTTTTATTTAGGTTTCTGTGTAATTTTTTGGGTAATACAGTGGATCACCACTTGCTAAAATGCCTAGCTAAAGGAAATGAATCAAGCATGTGAATAAAATTTTCCTAATAGACGCATTTTAAAATGAATTCTAAAAATACTTTTTTCTTCTTTTTCTCTTCTTAGGGGCAGGCGCCGTGATCCATACTCATTCCAAGGCTGCTGTTATGGCTACCCTTCTTTACCCAGGGAGCGAGTTCAGTATCACCCATCAGGAGATGATAAAAGGAATTCGGAAGTGTACTTCAGGAGGATATTACCGGTACTTCTCTATATTTATGAAAAGAGGCATGCTATTTCATCATTTGTTTTCAGCAATATAAATAGACGACAAGTCATTTGAGTTATGCGTGTCAAAGTGTGTCATATAAAGCATTAGGAATGAGAAGGAAGAAGACCTCTGGAATAAACTAGTCATTGGCCTTCCCTAGGAAGGTCTCAAACCTATGGAAGGATCTGAGATAAAATCTTGTAACGTCAAGGCTACTGTGGTCTGTTGAGCTACAGAAACAAACCAAATAAAGAGTTGTGTCCTGACAGATACCTCAGAACAGAGATGTTAACACATCTATACAATGTTAAACTGAAACTGGAGCCAACCGACATTAGGTTGGATTGATAATGTACAAACTACATTTGGGTGGACTTCACATATCACTGCCTGTGCTAGTTTGGGCCATGTTAAGAGTGTAGAGGGTTTCAGGTTTTACTTGACAGACTTTGAAAGAAAATTCAGAATAAACAGCTCATTAAAGATAATGTTACTGCTTTTCAAGGATGAGCTCTGAGGTAAGTGCTGAGTTTTTCCAAATTATGTGTGATGGCTTGTTTTGAGGACTCCGCCCACAGAGAGTTGAATTGGGATGTGCAAACAAGATGTATATAATATGTGACAATTAGATGAAAAATTGAAATGCTAAATTCTTTCCACTTTTTGATGTTAATTTTTGTAACTATTGCCCTTTGGCAAGAGAGCAAGCTGTATGTCTGGGATGCAATTTTATGCCTGGGCATATTTTACTCAGTTTTGGTTGGCTTGCCAGCTTTACCTTCTTGTCAGCATTAACATTTTTATTTTTAATGTGGCAAAAGAATTGTCTAACAACACTGGTTTTAAAAAAACCCACAACCAATTTCTTTTTTGGTTGTGCCTTTTGAATTCTCAAACATTCCTAAATGCTAGTCATGAGACATTGTGTTTATTGGGCTCGATATCTCCAAGTTTCCCTGTGTCCTTCTGTTAATTTACCAGAAAAACTAAAGAAATAAAAGCTCCAGATGACATGGTTCCTAAGTACATATGCTTCCATGCTAGACCGATTCCACTGTTTTGCCTCACACAAGGCTCGCCATTGAATTCAAAAGAAATTTGATAATACAGAGTGGGATCTTTCAAAAAAGGGATTGACAATGTATTGTTTCTAATTACATAAACCTTTTCTGGAAGCTATCCAGGAAAATGCTACAGGTAGGATAACCAGAAGTATTTGATTCCAGTGATGCCAGAATAGTTTTACCTTTGACTTCAGTAGAAGGAGAACTAGATCTGTAGTAAATAGCTTTGAAAGTATCAGATTTTCCCAAGTTATTTTATATAAAGATTTGGCTAAATGTAGGCTGCTTATATTTCAATAAAACTAAAGAGATATCAAGTATTTAACTCGTTCAGAGTCATCCTGGGGTTTTATACATACTAGTTCTTGATTAAAAAGCTTCTGGTTATGATTAGGAATTAATTTTGATATTTATACCTGCTTCCAAACTCACGTCCAAGTAGAAGACAGAACCTAGGAAACCAATCCCTTAGCTCATTTGGCCTCACTAGTAGCACTCAGAATCTAATTTCAATGATCAGAATATGGAAGAGTCAAAGTAAACCTACAAAAGCGACTTAATTTTATTCACTATTTTTATAGTCTTCCTTGGGAAAGCATCAGCATTGAAAACTGTAAGGGATGGGGCTTTTTAATTTTCAGAATATCTGATATGAAGTACAAGCTGTATTATTTTTACAATTGCTTTCTCTCTGTGTTTTATAAAAGAAAATACTACTAGCATCCACTTATGAAATATCTGTGTGACCTCAATGATAAATCTGAACCGGGGACTTCCTAAGTTTAAACAAGTTTCTTCCAGTGTCAATTAAGGTTCAAGCAATGCTAAATATCCCAGTCCTCCTTCAGAAGAAACTCCAGGCAAGTTCCACTGAGTAACATGCATCATCTTGTCTTTGGAACTGGGGTTCTTAGGCTCTCTTAAGATCATATATAGCCCACCAATGGTTCCAGCACAGAGAATTTATTTTTCATGTGTTAACTCTACTTTCTATTTATATGCCTTAGCAGCACAATCTTATTTTCAGGGGCTTTTTGACTACCTACATTTTTTTCTGCTCTCCAGCGAACAGCTTCGTTTCCTTCTTCATTATGTCATTCTTTGAAGTAATTTAATACGAGATAAAGCTTGTAGGTAATGCCAATAGAGGATGAAGAGAGTCTGAAAATGTGCAAAGGGACCCAACTAGAGAGTGGTACGGGAACCAACAGCTACACCTGATACATTAAAGTGTTACTTTCTTTTTGTGCCTCAAGCGTAGCTCGGGTATTGCCAGCACAGCATGTGTTTGGGAGAGATGTTCCTGAGAGTTCTTAATGTTACAGCATGACTCACAAGAGAAGAGTCTAAAATCACTAGTGTTGAGAATTTGTTAACAACTTTACACAGTCAAAGGAGAATCTGTTTCTTAGGGAAAAGCTTCATATATTCAAACACTGTGCTTTTTTAAATGCATGAACATTAATCTTTTTTTTAGATATGATGATACACTAGTGGTTCCCATTATTGAGAACACACCAGAAGAGAAGGATCTCAAGGAGAGAATGGCACATGCAATGGAAAAATACCCAGACTCTTGTGCTGTATTGGTCAGACGTCATGGAGTTTATGTATGGGGAGAAACATGGGAAAAAGCCAAAACAATGTGAGTACAATTTAGGAATATGGTATCTTTTGCTATTGTACCTCAGAACCTTAATGACCTTAATGTCATGTATATTTCCAAGCCATGTACAGTAACAATTCATAACATTAAGTTGTAGCCTCACTGAATGTATTGGGAGCTTTTGGGAATGGGTTCATACGTGATTCCACCACTTGGTTTTCCTTTCGTATCAACGCTGGCTGATAGGGTTCCTAACATTTTCCTTTCATATAGACAAGTCCCTCCCCATATGAAACCTCCAGGCAGTCTTTGCTTTTATATGACACCTGACAATACTGTTTATGTAGTCTTCCTTAGTCCCATTTTTGGAATTTACTTCTATATTTGCTGATGGAAATGCAGCAAATCAGAACCATGTAGCAAAAATGCTGGACACTTTCCGTACCACAGGAATGGAAAGAGATAATAGAGGTGTCCAGTCAGACCATCGTATTGGTGATAGAAAGCTCGAGGAAGAAAACTATTTATTTTCATAAAACATAGTAAGACTTAAGCCTTACTTTACATTTCACTTTTTTTCTCCTTTTGATTTTAGGTGCGAGTGTTATGATTACTTGTTTGATATCGCAGTGCAGATGAAGCAGCATGGGCTAGATCCTTCAAAACAGCCAGCAGGAGAAAACGGGATCTTATAAATGACAACAACATTTATATTCAGGTGTGAATTTATCTGTAGAGGTGATCTGTTTGGAGGGAGAGACTACAGGTGACACCATTACTTCAGTCTGCTTTTCCACTGGGGAAACTTCAGTATTGCACGTTGCCTCCACTCCACTACCACTGTAATTTTATCTGTGCCTAAAATGATGCTCCTTTACCGCACAATGCAACAAAAAGATATATATTAATAGTTAAGTGTGTCCAGTGCATATTTTAGCACCTATGTACAGCATGGAGTGCAATTGCTTTTTAAAACTAAATTGTATCAAGCATTACCAGAAAAAGCCAATGGAGAAAAAAGACCCAAGCCTAGTAAGCTAATCTGAACACCCACTTTTGTTCTTCAGCTTGCAGGATCAGGTTTGATTTCAGTCCATCTCAGTGGTATTACTTATATGGTAGGTTGGTTGTTTATTTTCCTTCAGCAGAAATGGCTGGTTGCAATTTCATTCATTGAAAGTCTCATTGATTAGTGTCACCTGTTTACTTCATACAACAAGTTACCATGACTTTCTGTTCTGTAATGTGGCAATAATCAATGTCTTGAAAGTTTTCATAACAAATATTTTAAAGTGAAAGTGCATAGATAATATGATCAGGCAGTACCTTACATGAAGGATCCCTGAAACAATTCTCACGTAAGCAATATGCGGCTCAGTTTTGAAAAACAGTGGTAGCGTAATGTTTCACAGTCTGGGAACACTTCTCTAGCAAGTTTAAAGATACCAGTACTGAGAATATAAAGGAGTTGCGCAGTCTAAGTGGTGGTCTAATTAAACAGGATAGGCTAACTTGTTGCACAGGGCTGGCCCATCAGATAATCCTCTCCACCCACCGCATTTGCATCAGAAGAGATGACAGATGCAGCATGAGCGAAGAACAGACAGGTACTTGGATCATGGCACACATGCCCACACTAGAGGAGGAAGCAGTGGGACAGGAGGCTTGCTGTCAAGTGAGTCTCTGTGTGAACAGGTATTTGGAGTGCTGCCACCACATACAGTGATGAAGACATGGTGGCTACTACACTTGCACTGAGCTACCTCACGACCCATGAGAAACATTCTAAAATTGCTCCTCAGCTCCTGCACTCAAATAAATTGGGCTAACATAGTGGCATTAACATTCCTTTGCCTATTTCTTATGACTATAAAGACCTAGTTTTAGAATATTTTCCCTTTTATGTTTTTTCTCCTATACAGGTTTCTTACACGATGGTGGGAATTCCAGGTTCCAGCTCACGCTGTTAAGCCACGAGGGGGTGCTGTTACACTCAGCTGATTGACAGATGTTAGCAGTTAAGTTGTGACTGTTAAACACATCCAAGAACAAAAGGATAGTTTAAAAACAACAAAAAAATAAGCTGAACAATCATTGCTATTTATGAATCCTCTCAAATGCTACAGTAGGACCAATGACAATTCAGATGCAAAAAAGGATTTTGAAAAAAGCTATGGTGAATTAATGTGACATTTAGTTTGCGTGCTTGAAGAATTCATGTTTCAACAACCTGCATTTGTTGATCCTGCTCTACTGCTACATCATTTAACTTGTTCTAGATCTCCATTACTCAAAGTTATAGTAGCCTATTTTCTTGAGGAAAAAAATGAGGTCAACCCCCTTGATTGGAAGTAAGGAATAAAATTTAAAACGTGGTTTGAACTGTTGATTCATTCATGACATGTTAATAATTTGTGGTGTTTTTTTTAATTAAGCCTATAGCGTATGTATTTTTGAATTCTCTTGTAGGAAGCAATATTATGGCATGCATTTGGAAGTTGTTACTGAGAGGCTGCTCTGAGTCTTGTCTGTTTTTTACCTCTTTAAATTCATTCACTTGCAATAAGATTTTGTTTATTACAACTTTAAAACAGCGTTTTTGACCTATGATTAGCCAGTAGATTTAATCAAACCGCTTATTAAAATACAGTCTCACGTGTGTCTTAGTGTCTTCTTTCAAAATCTCCTGGAGCGTCCCTCCAGTGGCATCAGTAGGCCTACCTACCCAACATTCTGGTGGAGTATCGAGACTCTAGTCCCAAGGGTGAATTGAGATGGGGCAAGTGTCAGTTGACCTCGTTTTCTGCTGGGAGCTGTGCCTTCTCGCCATTTCCCCTTGCATCATCTCTGGCACTTTTTTTGCCACAGAATTAACTCTTCAACTTTTTCAAGAGAAAACTACTGCAGGAGTAGGGGAAAGAAAATTATTATAATGTTTTCTAATAAGCCATTGGTAAAACATGGAATTAACTCAGAGTTGGGTCCAAAGAGGACTGGAGCTGGGGCAAAAGAGGGGATGGCTGAAGCCAGAGATGGCAGAGAGTGCTTCCCCCATTTCATGGGATTGACTGTTCAGACTTAGTTGGCTGCTTGTGGACAGGCATTCACTGTGGATGTTCTGAAAAGCTGAGAAGAAACTGAAATCTGTGAAAGTATTCTGCTAAAGCAAGAGGTCGGACTAGATGACCTTTGGAGGTCCCTTCTGGCATGGACCAATCTATGAATCTATGAATCTATGAACTTCAGCTTTCTGGGATGCTTCAAATTTTCTCAATGAGAAGCACCTAAACTTTGCTCTCAAATTTTCCTGTCCCAGTCCGTCAAATATCAACTGAAGAGTTGTTAAACTTATATATACGTTTTTATAAGATATAGTTCAGATAGGTCTCTTTTTCCCCCCCGATGATTGGACTGCAAGACTCACCAGCATCAACTATGGTAAATTTAATTGAACAAAATCTTTGCCATTCTATTGTTGCATTAAAGGAATCACCATGTTTAGTTCTCTTCTGGATTTCCTTGTACATTTTAGGAATACAATGATAGCATTGACTGTTTTGTGGTTTGTGCCATTGACTTTATTTCTCCCTTCTCAAACGCTCGTGCTACCTGATTACCAAGATCCGTAAACAGCAGCGGTGCTGTGCTGAAAGGCTCGCAGGTTTCATCAAGACTGGTGTCTTCTAACTGTTGGGCAGGTCCATCCTTCCCCACTGTAGGTAGTGCTGTGCCTGCAGTGTGCGACCTTTAAACCCTAGGGGGAGGGTGACCTTAATTATTGCGAAATAGGGATTATCGCTAAGTTACTGCAGGTTCTTGACTATATGTTTATTGATACATTTTTTCATTATTAGACACTTGTTTGTCGGTGGCAAATATTTTGCAGTGACTCCACATCTTGTGAATGTATGTGGCTTGCAGTAAGAACTTCGGTGAAAAATGTTATTTTTTAGATCAGAGAGTGACTTTGGACAGGCTGTGTGCTTCTCTGCTCCACGTAAGCACAAAACACATTTTGTAACTATTTTCAAGACTAGAGATGGTACAACTGCCATGAAGGGAAAGCAGATTGTATTTCCATTGGCTTTTGTTCCCTATGGGCATGCTAATGAAAATACTGCTTGATGTGACAGGCCACTTAGCCTTGAAATCTTTTTGCCATCTACTGACTGCAATCTTCAATTCTGTATTTAAACTGCTAGATTTCTGCAAAAACAGAGTAGCTTCCTGTGGTATTCTGGTGGTGCTCTCAGAATAGGACATAATTGTATCGTTCTGTAGTACTGGTGTTTTGTAAAGATAATTTTACACTTGGTGGTGTTTTGTTCAGCATGTATAATGACAAACTACAAAAAAACACTAACAAGGAAAGGTATTTTTTGCCAAATATATTATTTTGGGGTCATGTTAATTACAAATATTCCTCATCCAGCTAGAATTTGCCACATCTTTCTAAAATGTGTGGCAAATACCAAATTTCTATAGTAGTAGTGAAGTTCTTTCATATAGGATTCTGAGATGCTCAGAGTCTCGTTCAGCAGAATGGAAATGAGCTAAATATGCTTTTCTCATGTCTCTGTGTGTGTGAACTCTCAACAAAGAAATCAATGACTTCACTGCTTCGGTGGCTTTATAAACTTGTAAAATTATTACTGGTTCCCAAAGTCTTCAGAAAGTTCTTACAGTTCAGCTCCAATTATGTAGAACAAAAATATGAAAATATCCCATATTATTTAAAGTTTCTAAACTCTCATTTTTAAGTCTAGATCATTTTCTGGTGGGCTAATAAGCCAGCTAGATATTTGTATACATTTGCAGCAAAGAACTGATCTCCGTCGAAGCCGGTTGTCTAGGTTTAGTATTACCAGACAGGCTTATGTAAAAATGACATAATTCCAATTTCAAGTGGGCCATCCAAAACACTAATTAAGTTCCAATATTTCCCAATAAAAGTAATTTCCTAGCAAACATCCTACTTGCTTTCCAAGAAGGAAATGAAACTGCAGAATACAGCATCTTGAAACATTAAGAGATAAAGCTCTAACTTACAATAGGCAGTTGTGATGCCAATATAGGTCCTCTGGTGAATGCCGTAATGCCTGAGCAGCTGTCAGCTTATTTCCTTTAACTCTGAAATTATCATTTAAAAATTAACATCTAAAAAAGCCTACCGACTAGTGGAACAATGCAAATAAACCAGGATCCTTCCTCTAAATTCTTTGTTGCCACACTTTTTGGCAATTGTGGCTGTAATGGGTTTTTTGCTGTTTTACAGGAGACGGCAAATTGACAAGAAAAAACCAGCCCCAAACCTCAGGCACTTATGATGGCTTACTTCTGTATCAAGGAATAGATAACATATGGTTTGATACTGATGCTTATTAACTTCACAACTGCTAAAAAACCTCCAAGCTGATACTGGTTAAGGTATCCCTGCTGAAGGGAGTTATCAGTCATGTAATCTACACATTCATAAACAATAAAGAAATGAGGAGAATGCTTCATTTTTGAAGCCACTTTGGATTTGTAGTTCCCTTTTGTCCTAAGGGGAGGTGAACCCTTGCAGATTTTTGTTTTGTTTTCTTTCCCTACATGTAAAGTGAAATGAAAGTTGTGAGTTAGAGACCCAGGCTGTGCCCAAGGAGAGCCCTCTGAGCTGAGGTAGACTTCTGTAACAGAGAACATAGAGGTGACTGTGCTACCAGCTAATCAAAGCTTTATTAAAGTCAGCAAATCTGTGTTTGGTTTAATTTTAAGCCAGCTTAATGTTACTCAGAAGAATGCTACTTGACATGATTTTTAAAAGAGCAAATTTCTAAGTCCCTGAGTCTGAAAAAGAGCTCTCAGGCATTTATCCTGGTACTGCACAAGGATTTGCTACATAAATAAGATGATAAATAAAATCTCGCTATTTTTTTGGTTGACATCATTAGCACAGGGACCTGTTTCTGCTAAATTTGAATACTAGTGGTTCAGCATACAGAGTGCACCATTGCAAAATTATTTTGGTGATGAAAACTCTAGCAGAACCACAACAGTTGGCTATTTCTTAAAATTTTAATCTATTGAAAACAAAATCAATTCCAAATAGTAATTTTTAAAATTTTTCTATATGTCTTCAGACTTAATCTAGCATCTGCTAGATTTTGCTAGAGCAGTCAGAAAAAAACAGACTGGCTGGTGCTGAATACCAAAAATGGACTGAGTATGTTTGACTAGATGGGATTTAATGGGGAATCATGGAAGTTTGTATTGTCTGAATAGCATTTGCAAACACCCACTCTCTCTGTACTTGCGTATGTGCGTTGGGTTTTTTTACTCTAAGATACTATATTATTGTACTAGCAAGTTTCTCCCATCTATGACAGATAAAATGTCACAGATTTTAATCTCCAGAAACCAGATCAACAAGAATTTATTTAAATAGTTGAGCATAAATTCTCACTCCTTAATGACCCTCAGATTAGTTCCAATTTCTCTAATGGTAATTTCTGGTAATTACAGAATACACTGGATACAGAAGAAAGAATAGGTCTTACATTCAAAGTAAAGAGCTGTAAGTCTAGATTTTGTGGCTGATTCAAGTGTTACCTTAAGGTCATGCCTTGAACAGCTCACTTTGATGGGAGTTTCAAAAGAGCTTGAATGAATCAGATACTACCCTAAATCCCATAGGAAATTTAGGTGCTTCATTTCATTAGACTACCCTGTAACTCCAAGGATTTAGCTGTTTTTCAATCAGGGGGGTAAAAGAGAAAAGGGAGGTGGGAGGCACCTTGAGTACTAGCTGACAATTTATCACTGGTGTATCCCAGACTGACATCAGATGCTTAACTGGTATTTCCTAAATAGAAAGATGAACTATTATATTAGAAACCCTTAGTTAAAAAAAAAAAAAGGTTACCTAAAATAATTTCAGCTATCAGAGATTTACAAAATCAAGAAATCAAGAACTGAGCTTTTCTCCTTACTCAGAGATGTGCATTAATACCACCACAGGTAACACAACACAATTTTTGTGACTTCAGTTCCGTCCCTCCCGAAGGATACCAGCCATCTGTTTTTCCAGATGAAACATCTGATTCCCATGCTTAAGTTCCTGTTTCTCAGACAAAGCAGGTTACCCTCACGGTCCCCGTTTTGGTGCAGTTCCTGAAAACATCATCACTGGGGTAAATTTAAGTACATCTATGTGCATGAACGATGACGGCAGACTACCTGGGCTCAGCAGGTTGCTGTGCATTTAACACTAATGATTCTTTTGTCTTTATGCTTTGTCTCATTTCCATGTTTTAATCAGTTTTAATCCTGCTTTTCTGTAAGACTTTTCTCACTCCCCTGCTTTCCTGACTATATTTGAAACCAAATGTAAACTTAATACCATTTGCATTCTGGTTGAACCTTCAAACCCAGAAATGTTTTTGTGTTAGAAAACTTAGCTCTTTCCTGATTCATCTGCTACATCCCTGACATATCCAAACATGTCCTGCTATTTGCATGTTTGCAAAAATTTGGTATTTAAAGGGTTAACACACCTTTTGTATCTCAGACACACTAGGATTTTGCAAGCAGATGTCTGTTGGTTGCGAGAACATATGAGCAAGTATGAGACTAATTTCCTGTTAAGGAGTCGCTACATTAAAAGGATATTTGCATAATCATAGACTAAGATAATGTAGGGAAAACCCCAGAGACCATTCTGATGCCAGGATTAAGCCAAGCCCAACATGTAATTTATTTGAATGCATGAAAGCTGCTTCTTATCATTCACTTCTATCTCAAGTCCCCGAGCACTTTGGTTGGCAGCAGCAGGCTCGAACTCCTCCTGGCTAATTCATTATCCTCAACAACTTTTAAAAGGGTTATTTTAAGTTTAACTTAACAGTCCCTGCAACTTAATTCATACAATAAAAAAGTTATTCCTTTTATGACTTGTGTCATGTTCAAAATAAAGCTACCACATCTTCTTGGGTCATCATTTTATTTAACGCCCTCGCCTTCAGGTTATGGTAGCTTCTGAAATATTGCATGCACCACAAAAGCAAGGGTTCAGGACTACACCTATGAAAAACATAGCCAAAACCAATGGTAGTTCATAATGCAGGCAGTTTTTTCAACTTGTATATGAAAAATGAGTGTCTGCATAGGAGTTTAGCAGAAGGGCCTCAAGAGAGAGTACATTAGCAATTAAAAATCAAGGCAATAAAGTGTTTCTGAGCAGATTAATACCTACTCAGGGCTGGAGGTCCCTGACTTCCTTTTTAAATCCAGTTGCAAGCTGTTAATTTTTATTTAGAGAATCCCGTTGCCAAAGTAAAGAATTTGTCACACTGGCCACCTGCTACTTCCCCCATGTAAACATGCTTAGAGGCTTATGGCTGGTGTGCTGTAGAGGTGTCTGAAAGGTTTTTTACTTTTTACTCAGCTTGGATGAGGAAGGTATTTGAACCCAAAATTCTGGTTGCCAGAAAAAAAAACAAAAACAGAACAAAACAAAACAAAACCCAAGGCTACTATCATGCTTATTTGCCATAGTTAAAAAAAATGGGAATACAAAGGCGTGTGTAGGAGTAGGAACAGGGCAGCTGCTGTTTCTGAAAAGCAATAGAGGGAGGAAAACCCATTCAATAGCATTTCAGTGGCAGTTCAGTCTATGAAGCCTCAAGCCATAGCATAAGAGGGGAATAATGTTTCAAGTGAGGGAAGAACAAACATTATGATAAATTATTTAATTGTAGTAAAAGCAAGAACAGAGAATATAATTAAGGTCTCAGACACCTAAATAAGAAAGCGTTTAGTAGCAACGGTAGCAACATTAGAAGATAAGCACAGTTAAATGAATAGGACGATGACCACTGTCTATTGCAATCGAAGCACTAATAAAACACTTTCACTGTAGCAGAAAATAGTACCATATTTTAATATACTTTAACTATGATTAAACCAGAACAATCCTAGTAGCCCAAATAGTTAGTCAAATATTATTAATTACAAAGTCATATGCTAACATACATTAAGATGTGTTGTCCTGTTTGAAATTTCTAGTCCTCAGTAAGGAGTACTGCTATATTTGAAAGGGAAGGTCTAGACATTTTAAGTAGCTAAAGCTACACAGATAGCTCCTAAATTTTTGGAATGTTAAAAACAAAACTATCACATACTGAAGATGAGGAACTAATTCTAATTAGACCAGAAAAGGACAATGGCCAATCAAGTAGACAATACTTGATAACTTAGTGTAACCCGAAGTTCATATTGCACAAAATTAATTACCAAATAAAATGAAATGACAATGCATTGTAACCTATTCCCGTAGGGAGACAAAGGATGGGAGACAGTCATCCCCTTCATATTTAAGTTTAATGTCTCTCCATAACACATAGTCTATGTTTAACTTGATAAAGGTTCCCAGGCTGTAACACTGAGACCAAAGTTGTGGCATTATGCCATATATGCATTACACAAGTCATGAGCCTTCTCTAATTGTGTGTCTGTGTATGTGGAAATCTATGCAGAAATCTATATGAAGAAATTTATCAGAAGGCTTTACTTCTGGAAAAAAAAGGTATTTCCCAAAACTACTTTGCTTACTTCCTTTGTTATTAATGATAGGCCATTCACAGCTTCACTTCCAGGAATCCTCCTAAGTTCTGTAAATCTCTGCAACATTCCTACCTGCCTTACCTATCTTTACAGGTCTTAGATTTTTTTTCCTCATACCTCATATTCAAAATTGATCCTAACAACAGAGGGGATAGTTTTACAAAGAGTTCTCCATGGAAGAAGTGTTCACACATGAGAACTGCTTCAGGATGAAAGAAGGAATACAGAATATCATATGCAGTAAAGTTTCCATCATGAGCACAAGGAATGAGCATGGAATTCCTGAACAGAGGAATATGGCATGGAAGAACAGGAAGGAGAAAATTAAAACCCATAGGGAATGGATGTTAAAATCCCAGAAATCCAAAGTAATACATCAAGGAATATAACATAAAAATAATCTTGCATATGAAAAAAAAAGAAAAAAAAAGGAAGACGTTTACAAAATTAAATAGCTAAGTGGCCAGATTAGCCTTGTGCACAGATGTCAGCTAGGTCAAAAGATTTCCCATTGCAGGATTAAGTTTACCACACAATAAGTTGTTAGATGTAGATGCAAATTTAACGTGCTCAGAAGCTAATAGAGAGATCCAGAGAATTTTATGGTCCATCCCAAGAACATCAGCTTAGTTACAGTTGTAAATATCGTCTCCTTTAAAAAAAGATACTAATAATTGATTCAGGATATTTCTCATTTGCATGTTTTGTTAAAATCCTTAAGCTACTAATTTGAATTACAGTTGACTGAGATGGATACAGATTTTTTTTTTTTTTGAGAATGTTTTCATCTTACTTCATGCTGAAGTATTAGTCCAGTGGAAATGACAGAGCTTAAATTCTGCAAATAAGAAAATAAACTTGTTTTCAAAGAAATAAACAAAAGACAGGCAGCTGAGGTGCAGCAGTGATCACTGAAATGCTGTTAGACAGGAGAAGTTGAAGTCAGGATGGTTTCATGAGTTGTGTTTTCTCACCTTGTCAAGTGCACACTGAAATTGTACTTTTTAATCTTACTAATGTCTGTAGAAGAAATTCTCACTGTCTTCTATGCTCTTTACATTGGGTATAGGGACTAAAATGTCAAAAAGGCTAAGATCAGGCCAGAAATAAATTCACCAGACTGGAGAATAATGTAAGCAACTGTACAGCAAAGAGTACTTCCTTGCAGTACTCTTGCAAGCTCTCCATTAGGGGCTGAGTCTAAGACAGTGATTTCAGGAGCAGAGGGTACAAAACATCCTCAGGATTTGTAGATGTCCTTGGGCATTAGCTTCTATAACCCACACAGTCTCTTGGGACTATTTAAAATATCCTATTTGGTCATTTCAGCTTCAAGTGAGCACAACAGCAGTGTACAGTCACAACATCCTCCCCCCAAACTGTGACTTCCATGCTTGACTTCTTAGAGCATAAAGGTGGGCTTTCACAGTTGGGTAAAAATCAATTCCTGTTCAGAGAAGTAATATCAGGTCTTTAACCACCTATGGTCCATCTAAGATCTGTAAAGGTTTTATACATGCTTATGCATCTTTCAAGCACTAAATAGCCTGAGAGTGCTCTCCAAAAAAAGGAGGTAGGTTTCTGTTACATGTAATGGACTTCCTCGTAAAAACTTTTGTATTCAAAGGTATAAAAAAATTTAAATTTTTTAAAATACAAGCTGTAGGTGTGCCCCGTTTGAGGTAGAACAGAACCAACTTTCCGTTCAGTAATTTTACATCTTAGCCAGGCCTCTTCTAACTCTCTGAAATTAGCAGCATGTTGGGCAGAAACTGCTCGTTCTCAGAGTGGTAAGACCTGTGTTTACAGTCAATGCCAAGGAACGGAGCGCAGAGAGGCTCCTGCTCACACTTACTGCTCTGACAGCCAAGGACAGCCAGTTTCGGGATTTGCCCCGTTGGAGGGTGGGAAGCGGAGAAGCCTAGAGGGGTCCCACCTGTGGGGAGGAGGGGGCAGGAGAGGTGACCCCAAACTGACCAACAGGGTGGTCCATCCCATCTGCCCCACGCTCAGTATGAAAGCTGAGGGATCAAAGGGTCAGCTCTTCCTTCAATGGCCGATGTCTGAGGAGCTGTCTGTTCGTCTGCCTTTGATCCCCATCCGTGTGTTCCTGACTCCAGAGCTGGAATCCCATTCCCATCCGTCGCCGAGTCCAGTCTGGGACCTCCCCAGTGCCTGCTGGTGACGTGACTGTCATCCTGGGAGCTTGATACGGTTTTGTATATATTGTATCTATTTCATTATTTCTTTTTTAATATTAATATTTCATTAAAGTAGTTTAGTTCCTTCTAAACTTGTGAATCTCTTTATCTGTCCCCCTTTTTCTCCTGGAGTGAGAAAGTGGGGGTAGAGCTTCTGTCGCTGTCATAGGGCAATTCAGCCTGAACCTTGACAATGTGAAGTAGAATAAGCATCAAGTAGCAAACAACATGAATAACAGTAGATATTTAATCTTAACCCATCTCTGGGTGTTAAACTGAACACAGCAGAGAGGAGCCTCCTCCTATTTCAGAAATCTCAGCCTAGAATCCATTCCTGAAGATGGATGCCTAAGCACTGTCTTTGAAAAAAACGTGACTCCTCAGGAATTATGAATTTATTCCTGAGGAGAAGAAAGTACCAGCTCCTTAAATTGTACCCAGGCAGCAAACAGTCTCATTCAGAATGATGAAAACTTGGTACCTTTTTGTAGTGTGGAGGTGAAACCAAGTTTCTCCCATCTCCATGAAGAGAGCTAAAACTTCAGTTATTTTACATTTGGAGGGAGTACTCTCATTCCTTCTTGCTGAAGATGCTGTGAAACTATTCACTGGCTCAGAAAGAGGTAGCAGTGAGCACCCATGAATCAAGGAGCAAATAAATCATTTACATGGGAAAGGGGACTCTTGAATTCTAATCTGCATTCAATTTATAGATAGATAACTTCAATCTGCATCCCACTTTTTTTTAGCTTGAACTAGAGAAAGGTGAGTCAGCGGAAGGAAGTTAACCTACTGTCACTCAGCAAAGCCTTTGTCGTGGAAGATGCAGAGATGAAGACCTTCCAGCCGAAGAAGGAATTAAAGTGTATTGGAGATTTTTTAATAAGTGTCATTTATATAACATGGGATATAAAAAAGCTGTTTTTCTATGTCACTTAGTTGTGAGAAATATTTTATTCAGAGCCTGACCCAGATGTGCTCATGCCCTCCGAAGATATATCAAGACTGGTTCCTGAAAAGGCTTAGGTTGGATGTAGGTGCTTGATTACTTGAGGCTTTTAGTGACTGTACACAATTCTAGGAGAAATTTAGATGACAAGGGAAAAACCTATGGATTGGGTACCTCTAGCACAAATACTTAAGGTGCTTGAGAATAGTCCTTCATGCTTGTAATTGAGGTTTGAATAGGCACTTTAGAACAAACCTAAGGAAATGAGCAATTACAGGTTCCAGGTCACCCTTTTAAGAAAAAACTCTTTTGCTTTCCACAATCCTTATAATCTTCTTTTGGTTCTGAAATGGATGACAGACGCTTTTACCAATCATTCATCTCAGCAAATTTTTCATTTTTCAAATTATTAACCTTTAATAAACACACCCTTGTAATTTGCATCGATAATCCTTTTCCCTAGAAGAGTGGGTGTTGCTGCAGTAACATGTCCAAAGGTTGCTCTCCAAGCACCATGCCAGTAGCTATTATGACTCAATAATAGATTGAAATCTCTTGTTATGTGTTAATATGGGATAACAACTCCCTTAGAATTTCCATTAATAATGAAGCACCCTAACAAAACACAGACAGAACAAAAGCTGTTGTGAACTTCCAGTAGATACAATTTCTGCAAGATCTCTGTATTACATTAGCACTCGAGATACCGTATCCCAATCTTCCAGACACCCAGGAAAAACGGTAACAGGCCCAGTTCAAATGCTGACATGCACACAAATGAGTAAATGCGATTTCAAGGTTATAGAGTAACACAGATACATTGTGCCTTTGTGAAAGTGGTAATGTCACTGCGTTAAATACTACATCGTTCTGATTAGGAAGTGATTAAGCTCAGCTGAAACAAAAGCAGCAGAAGTCTCTTTGAGTGTTTTGTGTCAAAGGAATGGAGTTTGTTGTACCCATTCAACAGCATCATTGTAACTGGTGGAACTTTCTGGTCTAAAGAAGTGACAACACAGATAGGTTTTTATCTTGGAATGGGAGTATCCACTTTAGAACTTGAATAAACAACCTCTTATTCATGCCCTACTTTTTTTTTAATGTTGATCCTTACATATATTGACCATGGTCCTTTCTATCCACCTGCAAGCATGGATGCTAAAATCCATTGGGAAAACCTATTGATTCAAAACTTCTTTCAAGAAAATTGGCAAAAAAAAATGGTTCTTTCCTTAATTTTTAGAAAGTTTAAAGTTCAATTTTATCCTTTATCAACCAAACTTTCATTTCCATGTTAAAAACTTAGAATCTAATTATTAGATGCATTGATTATTTAATTTCCACTCCCATTAACAGAAACTGATTCTGTCTTGCTTTTAGAATTAGAAGTTATGGCCTGGAGAGTTAGAGGTAGTAATAACTCAAAGTGACAGGACAGTAGTGCTTTCGCTCTGTAAATAAGACAGAGTTAAGCACATCTTTTACCCTATAACTCAAATATCCTTCCCTCACCCAGATCATTTACCACAGGGGAGCACAACAAAACCAAAAGGACTATTTGATCTTCATTTATACATGTCAATCAAGTACCTCTTTTCTTCCTTCTTCTCCAATTGAGCACCTTCCACCATGACCCTGCAGAACATGGTAGAATTCAATGAAGGCACTAACTCTATTTTTCCCCATTTATTTTTGAATAAGCTATGATAACAGTTGTCAGTAATGTTTATGGAGGTAGTAGGAGTAACCTTTTCTCACTGTGTTAGCTTGGGATTTTATGTGCAAACATTTTTCCCAAAGGTCATTTTGTCTGCACACGAGTCAATTACATGATTACTGAAAAATAGCAAGCACTGAACGTGTTATCTTAAGTTAAACAAGCAAGTTACTGCCATTACTGATAGAGTCACTGAATAGTTACCACCAAATAATTAATTCTCTTTTCCACGGTAACTATGCAATTAACTTGTGTGCCTAGTGTTATTTCAAGATGGGTGTACAGTTCAACTTACTTGAGTTATGCAATACAGGTGTTCTGAAGTTGATGAAACATCCTGTAACCTGAGATCATTGCCACTGATTTGGGTGGAAAGATATCTCAGCAAAGTGGCCAAGGGTTAGTAACCATAAAGAATAAACTGTACTCTCTGGAAAAGTACAGAAGAAAAGAGAAAAGACAGAGCACACAGAGGGAAAATGTATGTTAAAAAAAAAAAAAAAAAGATATGACTGACAGCCTTGTATCAGTGGGACTCATGAAAACTCCAGGTTTTCTGGATTTTAGTAAGGCTTTTGATACTGTCCCTCACAGCATCTTTCTGGACAAGTTGTCCAGCTGTGAGGTGAGTAGGTTCACGGTGTGCAGGGTAAGAGGCCTTGCAGAGTGATGTAGAGCACTGAGTAATGGTAACTGGCATGAAGTTTAACAAGTCCAAATGCCGGATTCTACACCTAGGATGGAGTAATGCCAGGCACAAGTATAAGTTGAGAGAGGAATGGCTGGAGAGCAGCCTTGCAGAAAGGGATCTGAGGGTGATGGTCAACAGCAGGCTCAATATGAGTCAGCAGTGTGTGCTGCCAGCCAAGAGAGCAAACCACATTCTGAGGGGCACCAAGCACAGTATAAGCAACCGGTCAAAAGAGGTGATTATCCCACTGTATTTAGCATTAATGCAGCTTCCCCTTGAGTACTGTGTGCATTTCTGGGCTCCACAATTTAAGAAGGATGTAAGGTACTCGAATGTATGTAGAGGAAGGCAACAAAGGCGGTGAAAGGGCTGGAAGGAATGTCGTATGAGGAGCAGCTAAGAACTTCAGCTTTGTTTAGTTTGGAGGAAAGGAGGCTGAGGAGCAAACTCATTGCTCTCTGCAGCTTCCTGAGGAGGGGAAGCGCAGAGGGAGGTGCTGATCTCCTCTCCCTGGGATCCAGTGATAGGACTTGTGGAAATGGTTCAAAGTTGTGTTAGATAAAGAAGATAAAACCTGACTTAACATTAGGAAGCACTTCTTTACAGAGAGAGCTGTCAAACACTGGAACAGGCTTCCTAGATATGTGGTCAATGCCCCATGCCTGTCAGTGTTTGAGAGGCATTTGGGCAATGTCCTTAAATAATTTGCTTTAACTTCTGTTCAGCACTAAAGTGGTTAGGCAGTTGGACTAGATGATCATTGTAAGTCTCTTCCAATTGAAATGTTCCATTCTATTCTAAATGGTCTTAAGCCTGAAAGCATCTGGCTTTCTTATTTGGGTTAGGTCAAGACACTGACTGGTCAGAGACACGTTTTCCTTATCTGTGAAAGGAAGATAAAATTCCTTTCTGCTATGCTTTGTGACCAGCATAAAAGATCTCATGCTCAATTGAGACTGTTTAAGTGCAGTTAATAAATAAATAGAGTACTGAGGAAAAGGGGGAGGAATATGCAGGAGAGAATAAAGGAAATGAAAAGGGAAAAACAAGCCTATTGAAAAAGTCAAACATGACAAAAACTTAAAGGTATCAAAGGGATATTAAGACATACACACAAAAAAAGAAAACTTTGGAAAAAATGTGGGACAAAGGACTTAGAACAAGAGTATCTAAAGGGCAGAAAAATAGCAGAGCTTAGAAAAACATTTACTTTCTAAACATGGCTGATAACAGAAAAAAACAGTGGCTGTGTCAAAAAACAATGAGTACCCTGTGGCAGACCATCCATTTTCCTCATGCTGGAAGAACAAGTTTCTTTCCTCTGTAATTGTTTGCATTTCTCTGTGGTCACACGTCCTGGACCATTCTGAGATGAGAACTCCACAGTGTAGACATCCCCAAAGAGCAGAGTGGGTGCCTGTGAATCCACAATACTTGAAGAGAAGTGTTACTAATAAAGAAAGTTGCCTTGAGGGTAGTAAGTTTAGCACTAATTAAAGTGGCTGATTAGCAGCTTTGAAAAGTGTGGTTGCAGTCTCCCACAGGATGGTCAGAGATTACTTTTATAGTCTGTTTCTGTGCATGTGGTGCAGGTAGCACACCATTTCTGAACCAAAGGTAATTACTTTTCTTCCTTTTCCCTTTCTGTGGAAACTTATGAAGTTACCAGTTCTATGGAGTTTAGGCTTTTGTTGGTCTTCTCTTGTTCACCTGTACTGGTGCAGATGCTACAAACGAACATCAGCCAGCAATGATTGAAGTGATTGGTTTTGACTTTCATTCCTAACCTTTGTGTTGATGTTGGCTCAGCTCATTCATCTTCTCTCACGCACTGTGACCTTCATGCTATTCTAAAAAATCCAGCATAAAAACAGGGAGATGGTACCAGTTTGCTAGCAGTTCTTGAGGTAGGGAATGGCCAGGGGGTTCCAGCTCAAAAAATCTGTAAGAGCTGTAGGAAGTGAGAACAGAGAGAAGAGCCAGCTTTGGGAGACAGGGCAGTATCTGTGAGAAGCAATCTGCTGGAAAGTCTTTCATGTCTGGCTGGGAATTAGCTACATTTTTGACATTGAATTATCTCAAACTCAACAGGATCCTGTTGGTTTTGAGAGAAATCTGATGACAATCCAAGGAAGTCAGGTTCAGAACATTTTAGAGGGTTGTTGGGGTTGGTTTGTTGTTTGTTTTTTTGGTTTTTTTTTTTTGGGGGGGGGGGGCCTTTGGAGTTGGTTGGGTTTTCTGGGGGTGGTGGCAATTAAATAAAAAGAAGAATCCTATTTTGCAGAAGAATAAGCAAAACAGTTGAGGATTAGCTAGCATTCCACCTTCCTCAGGATACTGCGTTATTTTGTAATAATTACATTGACCTTTTCCAAAGTGACTTCTACTTTTATCTGCCCATGTCTCATTCCACATGTCCAGTGCCTCTGTTAATTCACACAAATTCCTTGGTGCAACAACTATATATGTGAAGCACAGACAAAAGCTACACATACATTTTGGTTCAAAAAAGTGATCCAGTGAGGTACTGTCTGTGACAGATTTCTTGAAGGCAAAGTACCAGCTTCAGTCAACTGAGTACAAAAGGTTCAGTACAAATTACTTTGTTTATCCCTAGGGATGGCTAATCAACAGCCTGAAAGCAAAGCCTGGGCCCTGACTTTTTGACAAGTCATATAAGACCACAAGATGGATTAATCAGGCCAGCTAATTTAGAAATACTGATACTTGGAGTGAGGAAGGATGAAGATCTAGACTGGGTCTGGAAGGTTTTATTAAGTTACTGCTGCACTGTGCAAACACATCTATATCTTGCTCTGTTATATTAGGCTAGGGAGAAAAGTGACCCCCAAGCATTAAGAAAGTGACTGCCCTCAATTTGTGCAAACAAGTAATAGTAACAGGCCTATAAATTGGGATGTTCATGTACAGCATGCACGTTTTTTTTCATACAGGGCAAGTATATAAACAAATTATTCCTTACTTAACCTAGGGAAATGACACGCCCACTCTGCACACAATTACATCTTTTATGTTCTGCATGAAAGAATATACTGCAAATGAATCCTGGTACAAAGTTTAAAAAAGAACTACCAAGTAATGATTAACCCAGCCTGTCATTTATTATGATTAGATGCTAAGGTAAGGTCGGTTTCCTTTAATGCTTTTCAAAGAATGTACTCATTTTGGAACAGGTATGACCACTTACATAGAGGTCTCAAAAGATATAGTATTCTTCTCCTGGTTTAGCGATGCACTGTATATATTCATTTTTCTTGCTGGTTTTGACTGAATGTTCGATATCACAGACAAGGTGACATGCTAAAAGCCAAGTCACACTGAGGTTATAACCCAGGACTTTCACCTGTAACCTCTCCTGTAAGGCTTAACAGGATCTTCTCAATTCTGTGATGAAACACTTTTCACTGCAGGACAAGATACGTTACTGTGGTTCAAACATGAGGACTCCCAGGTTACATTTTATTCCTAAGACCTATTAATGTGGAAAGCCTTTTCTGCGCTGATGGTCTATGCACTAAAAAACATCTTACGATGGAAATACCTCTTGTTCTAATTTCCTAGTCTGGATAGTGTTCTGAGAGCAAGCTGTGCAGACTAACACATGTGCAGTTCCCCAAATATTCTCCGTATTACTGGGCAGGATTCATCTGATGATGAGATTCTGTTGTGGCACCCCAGTGCCTTCTCCACTGCTTAGTTCCTCCCAGTGCACTGCAAATCACCTACTACTGAAATTTTATTTTCAGATTTTTGGGTTAGAGATAATGCTAATCTTACAGCGTTATTATTTACTATTTAGATTATAGTTGCACATAGAAATCCCAAATGAAAGGATTGAATTTAATTAGATGTTTTGCAAACAATAATAAGAAAGAGTTCCTGCATCACAGATCTAACAGTGTTATCAGCGGGGATAAAAGAGACTGATGGAACAGATAAACCACAAGGTGGGATTGTACTGGAGAGACTAAATAACTGTAAAGCAAACAGGCTTCACTATAGCTCACTACTTGCCTCATCAATGGGAGTGGATCGTGACCATCACAGCAGAAAAAGGCTTTGAGAAGGGATTTAGAGGAGGAGAAGGCATCAGCTTTATGGATGTTGGCGAGGTCCAGTTTCTGCTGCTAGGTACTGCAGTGGAGAAAAGATTGAAGACTTCTATCTATCACTGAAAAAAGCTCAACTGCTTAAGAAGCTGCACTAGGTGACCACCCCTCACTTTAATAAATTAATTGCTATAACCTATGGTGAATGATGTTTTTACTAATTGACTCAAGCCTGTTTAACATCTGTAAACTGGAAAACAGTTTTAATTTTCATCTCCTGTGAGTACCTATTATTACATCCTCTCTTTGTTGTTCATCCTGAAGTTGATTGTGCTCCAATAAGGCTGGAGTCTAGAAAGCATAACTGTATGTTGAAATGCAAATTGCTCAATAACCATCATCATAGAGACTTAAAGGGGAAATTATGAGATTTGTTATAATCTTGTATGGCTTTACAGGACTTTTTAAACCAAGAAATACAAAAAATATTTTGCGAAATAGAAAATACGACTGCATTGCACAAAAAAATCTCAGGTCTCTTCCACTGTGGGTTGAACAAGACTGTTTCTTTCCCACTTGCTTTCACTTTTTCAGTGGAGACAATTACAGTCTGTGTTAAATACAGTTATTTGGGAACTGATAATACCATATTGTTATTAATGTTACCTGACTTATATTGCACTAAAATAAACATCTAAATTTAAATCAAACTCTTAAGAATATAATAATTAAGCTCTCCTGAAGTTGATCTGTGTGCCATTGTCAGCTGCAAAACCTTTCCCTCCATTCCATGCCCCACTCCCACTGATTCTCCAAGGTCCCTGGATGCTATTCCAGGTTTGACTGTTCATCCATTAGCATCCATCTCCTCCCCCCACCACGCTAATTTACATCTAATTTGTTCCTTTTACATTTTGCATTTCCTACTGCTTATTTTCTGTCATCAATTTGCCACACATTTTCCAACTGATTAATGACTTATCCGTACAATGTGCACCCATGCTATCTCCAATCATTGTCTGCACCATGTGTTCATGCTGTAAGTATTCGAAGGCTATATTTGGTCATTTCCTGTCTTTCATGTCCTTATTAAAACACAAATACAGGCCTTTTGATGGACTATAAATAGCCTGCTAAATCATCTCCTCCCTAGCGAACCAGTCAATGTCTTAAGCACCCCAATACTTCAGTTGTACAGTTCCAATAATCATCTCCTATTTTTTCTAGGCCTCAATTACATTCTTTTCACTAACACCTATAAAATCTTATTTCAGGAAACAGGAAAATTAACCACGATCTTTATTTATTTACATCCACATAAAATGAAACCTCGCTAGAGTTGTTAAAGCACCTGGCACAGGTTTAGAAACATAATTACAGTATCATAGAATCAGTCAAAATATAAGCTGCTCTTTCTCTCCTGTATCTCTTCCATCAGCTACATATCTTTCCTTATTTAGTGAGAAGATTCAGTAAAGATTAAAACTCATCCTAAACCATACCTACTATACAATCATATCTTTGCCTTGTTGCTATAGCTAAGCATCTTTGGAAAATCTTTGGAAAGAATCTATGGGGAATAAATAAACAAATAACTTCTAAAAGGAAGCATCAATGCCGCCTTCTGCCATGAAGCCCAGATTACTGCACCCACGGCACAGTTCTGCCACTTTTTTCTGTTGCTCAGAAACTAATTTCATGTAATTTTGAGAAATGCATTGAACAATTCTATCCTTCCTACCAGGTTGAAAAACAAAGAATTAATCTTCCAAATAAGATTGAAAATAATTCTTACTATATGCAATATTCTGATAGATAGCAAAAAATATTTTTAAAGGTCAATAGAAATTTGGAATGCAGAATTAAATACCGATTAATCAGGTTAGGACTTGTAGTTGATGCAAAAGCAAGTTAACCACCTAGTGCTGTAAATAATTACTACTTTTGTAAATTTGTCATCCATGAGTACAGCAAGAGAAGCCTATGTTCAAAAAACTGGGTCATTTTTGTATACAGGGATGAAAAAGGATGCAGCAGCGTTCTTCCAGGCAGTCTGGCTACTGCCCGTGTAACAGCTGGGGGTATAATTCAATAGGTAGCCATACAGTTCCACCTAGAACACTTTCAACCCAGCCAAGATATTCCTGCTGATCCAATCTGGATTTGTGTCAGATTGCATTTTGGCTGTTAAATGTTAAGAAATGCAGGAAAGCTACTACAAGAATTTAATTGTCAGTTAGATACACAAGTAGTTTTCCAGGAAAGTGTATTCTGTATGTTCACTTTAGATGCTCTTCAGAGGGTGGGAGGCTGGGAAAGAACTCCCAGGATAACATTAGCACTAGCAGGACTGAAAATAGGAATTATGTATTGTGTCAAAATGTATACATGAAAAACATCAATGCAATACAGAAATCTTAGTAAATGAGCTACACTAAAAAAATAATATAACAATTTTCTGTGATATTTAAAAACCAGCTCTTTCTAAAATATTGGATAGATCCAAGTATGCATACTCTTGTTATTTCTTTTATTAGTAACGATTTATTCTGCAGTGGGATTAGTTATGGTACTTACCTGTAATGTACTTTCCAAAACAGCTAATTGTTCCCTGCATCAACATAAAAGGTTGCTGTATTTTCTCCCCATTTGGTGGTGGAAAAAAATGCACATTCATCAGTAATCTTAGTAAAACCATGAAGCCTTGATGATTGGAGTGTGAGACTCTCCAGGCCTGCACTTGGACGGTATGCTCCAGGTCCTCTCAGGGGACTGAGAAATTTGATTGATTGCTTGACTGGCTGTTTGACTTTTCCTCTAAAGATAAGATTTAGCTACATCTCTACAAAATCCAAGGTTCCCCTCCTGCTCTTATATTTTTTTAAGCCAGCTAAAAGTGGATAAATATCTGTCAACAAGCACAACAGGAAGCTTTGGTATATCAAAGAGCAAGAGATCATAGAACAGGCATTTGTCTAAAATGTAGCCAGATTTTCCAAAGAGCTTAAGGATAATTTTTCAAGTGCTCGGCATCCACCTCTATAGGCAAATTTTCAGACGTGCTCAAAGCCATGCATGCTAGAAATCTCTAAGAATGCTGCTAGTTGTTTCAGTTCTTAAAAAAAAAGGCAAGCTTTTTGAAAAGCCTGTCCTCTTTGAAATATTTCTGCTAAATGATATTACAGTATCCCTCAGTTATTATTTTGGGTTCTATATGAAGATATCTGTAGATATCTTCAAAATAATCTTATTGTAAACCTGATTTTTTGTTAAATGAAAAACAAATGCAATCACTTTGGAACATAAGTCTTTCATTTTGTTATTTTTGAAATGGCTTCCTAGGCAGGCTTTGAAATACTTCATCATTGGTTTTTGGAAACTTTATGTCATAAGGACATGTCATTTTTCCATGCCATCTATTTATATAGCAGGCATTCTATTTTGTTCCCTTTTCACATATATCTCTTCCTAAAATAATGACTATTTTCCCCACAACAAATACTGTGGCTTTTACAAAACAGAGTTACATCTGATGTGTAAATCAAAGTGTTCTGGTTTTCTTTTGGAGTAGTGCAACTACATTTTTCTAAACCCTTCTGAATAAAATACAGAGAACAGCCTCAGAAACCAGTGCTGACTGTTGTAGTTATCAATAAGAAAATTCAAGAAACTGGAAGAAAAATAGAATACAATTTAATAACAGTGTCAAGTGGAAGATGCTACACTTACACAGATGTGTTCATCTGTACAGAAACAGAGTGGGGAATGACTGTCCAGAAATTGGTTTTGAGTACATGGAGGCAGGGGATCTACCTGAGCACAGGCTGCACTTGAGTAAACATTTTTTTGGTTTGCCAGCACAAAAACATGAGAGAGGCTAACATCACCCTTGGATGTGTAAAGCAGAGCATAGTCTGACAGGCATGTGAAATATCTGTTTTCAGTGTTAGTAAGACTTGAGCTGGTATACTGAGCTTAGGATGGGAAACTCCACTTCAACAAATATTGCACCTGGAAGTGACATAGAGGAGAGCAAGAAGGGGCAGGAGTCTTCAAAAGACTGCAAGAACTAGACCTTGTTAGCTAAAAAAAAAAATATAATTAAATAGATGTTTCTATTTACAGCAATACTGTTTCTACAACAGCAATACACTTGCTGTTGTAAAAAGGATGGATATTATCTCTTTATCAGCGACAACTCCAGCTGGGAGGAGTGCAATTCCAAGGTGGTAATCAAGTCTGTCAGACTATGAGATATATTGATATGTTTCAGGGAGGGGCACCAGTAGGTGGCTGAATTATCAAGTGCCAACGGAGATGAAAAAGAGGAGAAGTTTTGCACTAGTGAGACATAGGTGAGGAAGGCTCTCTGCCTGTACAGCAGTAGGAGTGCAGAGAAAACAGAGGAGCACTGAGCAGGAATCATTCATGGCACAGCAACAGAGTTATTTCTATCACCAGGGTCTAAAAATTAATCCCCTTAGGAGATGTCACTGAGGTGATCTAATGTAGGCATCATGACCAGGAGGAAGGGTATTTACTGTGGAAGATTCCACTTTTCATACAGATAATGCAGAAAGTCTGCACAGTGGGACTACCAATGGTCATGTAATATTAGGCATTTCATCAAACCGCAGAAACTTTTCACCATTTTATGAAATGGCTCTCATATGACTAAATTCAAAAGTGTTTTAATACAAGCCCATTTTAAGCATGCCTTCTCAAGATTTTCAGGTTTATCGTTTAAACAAATTAACAGTGGACAGGAAAGCAAAACCCAGAGAGGGAAGGTAACTTGACAACGTTCTTGTGACCCAAAACTGGAGAAGCCTGTGCTGCCTTTAAAAGCTCATAAGACACTTTTCATGCTGCCACCTTTTGCAGCTGCTGTTTCTGCTGAAATGTGTACATCAAATGTATAATGAATCCCAGAAGACTACCAAGTGCAAGATTACTTTCTGACTGGGTATAAAGGAAAAAATATTTCAATGAGAAGATGGAGTGCTCAAACAGGTCACCAAGAAAGGTTGGGGAACGTGTGCCCTTGAGGGCTTTTGAGACCCAACTGGGCAAAGCCCTGTACGACATGGTCTGCATCCATAGTTCACCTTCCTCTGTGATGGGGGTCAGGACCTCAGGAGATCTGGAGATCTCCTGAGGTCCCTTCCCACCTTTTTCACTCTATGCTGACTCTGTGAACTCACCTTTCCTCACCAGCCTTTTCTTCTAACTGGAAAAGAAATCCATTAGCAAGAGAATGCTTCATCAGTGGGTACAAAGGGGGCATAGTCTGAGGTAAGAATTTCATGAGTCTCTGCGTATGACTAAACCATGTGTGTGTCCATGCACAGACATACATGTGGACACAGGGCAGTGATCACAGGCTATGTTCAAACTTGGATACTCTCAAGGCCCAAACGTCCATCATTTAGATAGACTTTGATGAAAGATTAAACGAAATACTTGTGTATTGCTTGGCTCAGAACACCCAGGAAGGAGAGGAGCTATTCTGAATTGCCTGCGGGAATTTGCAACTAAGAGCAATGGGGTAAAGTCAGGTAAAGAAAAACAGTTTGAACATCAGTAAAATTTCCTAACTGTGAGTGTTATTAGACTGGAATAATCTCCCCTAAGGGAAGCAATAAAAACGACATCATTTGCATCTTTGCAAACTAGACCAGACAAAGCACTGGGAAATATACTGTGGAGAATAATCCTGTAAAATGATTGCAGTAATTTTTCCCATCTAGTCTTTCTTCATAGGATTGCTTCATACATGGAATGTGCCATATTCTTTTTCCTGTTACTTTATTCCCTTTCCAGTGGGCTGAGTAAAAAAAAAAACTGAAGGAAATGATAACTGTTCTAAGTGAAAAGTAACATACTAAGACAATTGGCATATTTAAAAAATGACATCTTTTCTCTTTAAAATACAACCAGTGATAGACACAATAGAATATTCTCTAGGATAATGACACACTTCAGTACACTAGGCAATTAGATTTGCCTTAAATTAATTATTGTTTGACATACTGCTCATACAAATACTCTGTGTAACAGGAGGAAGTCAGTTTGACCTTAATTATTGCCTGTAAATAATCCCCGAGTTGTAACTAAGTAGTGCCTTTTAAAATGTAATTATTATAATACCAGAGTTACAGATCTCATTGATTTATAATTAATTGTTTATACCCATTAAACCACAGCTGTGATAGGCTCATCGTGCCTACACACACTAGCCTGAAAACTGATTAAGTATGGCCAAGCACCTGAACTAACGTTATCTCCCACAGCTAAATGGCTACATAATCATTCCCGTCTAGTCAAGGTCAGTAGCGGTCATCACATGGCTCATAGACTGAGAGAAATGAGCTGGTCATTTCAGTACACAGCTTTCAGAATAACAAGGAGGGGAGAGTGGGATACAAAATATAGGCACCTCCAGGATCCGGAGCTTTTCAGACAAAAAGCTACTTCTTTGTGAGTCTGATTTTTCACTTTTAGGGTATAATGAGCTATTGGAAGTACTGGTAACTGTGCTACTGGGAAACAGAATACCCATGTAATTATGAACTTTTCTCTTCCTCCTAAACACAATGTATGTAGTTGTTTCCACACTTGCATCCAAAGGGAGAGACTGTCATTTTACTTCTCATACCTTGCACCTTAATGTGGTAAAAGCATTTCACAGAGAGAGTTCAAGCCACACACACGGTCCTCTTGTTTTTGATATATCCATTTCTTTCTCTGCTGCTGTCTGGTAATCACCATCAAGACCTTCCTAGTGTACTACATGTATTTCTCCATTATCAGTGGAAAAAAAGGAGATATAAATAATAAAGTATTTAAAATTAGTCAGCGTGACACACTTTCTTTTAAGTCGTAAATCCCACCAGTCAGAGTAGAAAAGCAAACATCTTTCTCAGATCTTCATTCTGAGATCCTACCATATTTTACTCAAAAGAAAGTAGTGTTTAGAAATAATCCATGTGAATTTTGTAACAGTAGAAGTTTGACTTGGTTCAAATAAGCCTTAGTTAAAATTGTTTGCTGCCTTACAGCGTAGTCAAATCCATCAAGTAAGACGTATGTGAACTCTGTGTGTTACAGAAGTAGACCCTAGAAGGAATGGTAGAACTATGAACTGACCGCCCAAATACCCATGCTAGCCACAAGAGTAGTCACAAAGCAGGTTTCAGGAATAAAAGATTATGTATCTTCTCAGTATTCATACAAATTCTTATGTATTTCTTAAAAATATAACATATTTTGGAAGCCTGAGAAAACTTGTTCTGTGTTACACCATTAAAGAAGTTTCTACTATGAATTTCTTCAGACTATGCCCTGCACATGAGAATCAAGATTTTTGTGCAAGATGTATATATTTAGGGGTTTAGGGGTTAAAGCAATTAACTCTTTAAATTCCCCATGGAAATGAGACTAAAGAAATGCAAACTATTTTAGTACTGTACAATCCAGATGGAGTGATAATGCCCTGCTTGTTATTACCAACATTCCACAGCCATTAGGGAATTGCAGCAGAATCCTAAATCTATGGGAAGAAAATCAGATTACCTCAAAGTGTGGTCTTGTCCCATCATGTGACTGAAAGTGTAGGATTAAAGGAATCGCTCTCAGTGATTCTTGTGCACTTTTTCGTTTGCAGTTGAAAGCATTGGTTTCTCCAACTGTCAGTTATGCAAATACAACACAGGTCTTTGCCCTTCTGTATACCCTCACCAGACATCAAGGTTTCGCAGGCAAAGTCCGCTCCCAGTTGTACCTGCACAGACCTATTCCTTTCAATCTTTCTGTGATGTTTCAACAATAGGCAAGGAATAACTTGCTTAAATGTAGGAGCTAGCCATTCCTGAGTGTTGATTCCCTTGGAAAGGTGATAAGCTCGTCTTATCTATTCTGCTTTTTTTCAGATACAGCATGAAGAAAAAGCATAAATCAAAAAATTCATTCATTCTCAAAAGTTTCATTTATCTTCCTTAGCCTACTGAAGAAAATAATGTTTACATTGATGGCGTCTTGTAATTTTCTTCTTCTATGACCCACTGGCATTTCTTATCTCAGGCTTAGAATATAAACTCTCTAGTGCAAACACCATCATATCGTTATGTATTGCTCCATCATTATAGCCAGAGCAAGAACAGTAAGAAATAACTTTTTTTTTTTAAACAGAAGTATTTGGAAGACTAATTGGTACGTGAAGTGCATCTTGAGAAAGTGGATCATTATATAAATAATACAGAGAGCTGGATTTTTCTTAGCTTCCAAAATTTTATTTCCTGTATGATTTTACCTGGCAGAGTGCACCACTTGGCTGAAATAATGAAAGGAGCTTTAACCAATAAAGGAAACTGTAGATCTGACAGCATAAAATGCTAAAGGTTAAAACTGATATTAAAGTTACCCTGTGTAGGAAATAGCAAAGACCCCCAAATTTAAGCAAGTCAAAATACTAACAATATAGACAGCAGGGAGGAAGATGCAGTCGTGAAGAATTGGTAATTAAATAATCACTATAATGCAAAAATAATTACTTTCCTGACATTCAAAGGACCAAAGGAAAGAAAAAATAAAAACAAAAGCTCCTTATTAAAAGAATCTAACCTGATTCTGTGCTGGTAACTCAGGGACTGAACTTCTGATAAGCCAAATGACAAGAACAGCAGAAGTTATAGTTTTGTTTTGCAGTATCTGGCAAGTTTACAGTATTGAAACAATCCTCTGTTGATGGCAAGGCACATCCCTAAGGGACACTCTTCCATAGCAGGTAGTCGGGCAGCACAATTGCTGAAGGAATGTCCACAAGTGCAGACAGAAAGGCCAGTAAGACCATATAATGTAGTCATAAGCTCATGCAACACATGTCCTAAAGAGACTTACTCATTCAAACTCATCAGCAGAGGCTTGCTTTGTTCTCCTCCAGTAGTGTATGAACTCATTCAATTTTTCAGCAACATTATCTATATATAAAAATAACCTGTACACAAAAAGGTAATAATGAAAAAAATTGAATTATAGTAGTACCATCAAGGTAGAGCCTTAGTTTGTTAAAGGATTTGTGTACATAACAAAGAGTCAGCCCCTACAAAAAAAAAAAAAAAAAAAGAACCAAGCATAAGACTAACTTAGATAATTGACAGTCTTGCTTGAGCACACCAAACATCAAATAAATAGAGAAACCTCCCTGTGTTTCACTCCTCACTTAATCCTTCCAGAGGGGAGGTTCTGCAGGCATGGCTCCCTATTCATACAGGGCATAGCACATTTTTAACCCTCTTCTAATTGAGGTCTGTAAGTAGTAAAATACAGATCGGTGTTGCTCCTAATTAAGTACATCTGTTTCCACCCAGGGCACTTTTCTGTCAGCTTGAAGGAACACCCTGGACTGGCAAAATAGATGCCTTGAATTATCACAGAAGTCATTCGTGCTGACATGCATAATACAAGCAGATTGTCCCCCTTTTCCACCCACTGAATTCTTGTTGCTAATCTGATTAATACCCTCTGATTATTTCAAATGGTCATTTGGCAAGTGACAGCAAAGATAAAATGCTCGGGTATCTTCTGACACATACCTGGTTTTTGTCTGCCGCAATTCCAACACACTTTTCTTTGTTCTGTTTCTCTCCTCCTTTACTTCCCTCTTTTCTGTTCACTCCTTGGAAACGTGATGCCTCTGCTTCTCAGCTTTTGTGAGCAGTATTGAGATACAGAGAACCTGGCTGAATTGGAAGCCCAATGTCCCTCTCTCTTTTCCCTACAATTTTCAATTTATTGCCTCTGTTCTTCTCTGTGTCCCTTCCCTTTTTGCATCCCTTCTCAAGTCTCCCATCTCCAATACTTCCGGCTCCTCACTTTGCCTAAAGGCTGCATGCAGCCCTCACAAAATCATCCACCATCCACTGGTATGATGTTGATAATGATGTTGATATGATGAGTGGTGGCAGCAGGGCTGAGGGCCCTGCTGGGCTGGGTATAACCCACAGAGCAGGAGGACAGTCCTCGCCTGAAGATCTTGCAGGCTATGTATTTGAAGACAGAGGGAGTGAAACAAACAAGGAGGATGCAGATTTGGTATGAGGTAAAATATTTATGTTTACGATATGTTTGGCCATTTTCATGTGTTATGGGAACAAGTAAGAGGCACTCAAGGTGGTGGCTTCTTTGCTGAGCACAAAGGGCATATTTTCCCTTCCGTGTTCTCCTACTACTCCACCTCAGACTGAGGCTAAACAAAGCCATGAACAACCATGGTGAAACAACCAGAGTTTTTGGACTTCAGATGATGTGGAAATTTTTATTTAGCATTGACAGATTTTCAGTAATAAAAGCACATACACAAAAAAATAAAAGTCCTTCTGCCAAAGTGCTCTCTTCCCGAGAGAATGGATACCAAATAGCAAAACTGATCATAATCCAAGAATGATAGTTGACCAATATGTGTAGACATGATAAATCTCATGGAAGAGGCCCTTTTAGAGGTAGTAGGAAGCAGTGCTTTAAAAATCATAATGTTCATTTACGGGGGAAACAAGAAAAGCTGCACGGTCATGGGGGTGTGGGAGCAAACAAGATTGTCTCTGCAGAATGGACGGATTCATGAAAAGCTTAGGGCATAGCAAAGGGAAAGGGTGAATGGATCAGGGTTCTTTTGAATGGAAACCTAGTGACTGTCAACCTTTTATATCCACCATTCCCGTGCTCCTCACAAGTCACTCATCTTCTCCATTCAGAAAACACTGCCTGCATAACACCATCCTTACAAAATGTCTGATCCAAAGTCCACCTAAATCAGCTGGAAAAAATAAAGAAATTATGAAGATATCCCAAAAAGCTAAGCAAGGTCTCCTAAGTGAGTGCAGGGAATAAATCCAGTTACTGTATTTTTTTAACCTGAATTTTAAGTATTCCCATAGCAAGGAAACAGTCATAGTATGACTAAGCAGATTTGTATGAAAACGCAGCCCTTGTATTATAAAAAGGTCTTTCTTTATTTAAAAAAACACTAGTATAGCTGTGTATTTTCTTTTATGAAAACCCTCTAGTAGAGCAGAATTCTTCAACAAAAATGCTTGACTGTACCAAACCCAATATTTCACAAGGCTCTTGTTATGTCGGAATGCTTTAACATACTGCTGGCAATAAAGACAATAATTGTGTTCAGTCAGACAGAAAAAATAAAGACTGAGGACCTGAATTCTTTGTCATCATAGATCAAGATCAAAAACATTCCCCATTTTCTCTTTAGGAAGTCAATAGAGGGCATCCTCACCTATTCAATCATGCCTGCAGACCAGGCCAGAGCATTCACACCCAACTCTCCAGAAGATTACCAGGGAACATGCTGGGTGCACCTATGCTGCTGCCTTTTGGATTGCCCTCTGCAGAGCTCTGAAAATTCAGCTTTCCAGATGTTCCCACAGCCCTAGCAGAGGGGAACCTGCAGGGCACCATGAAAATGGCCTCCTTTGGATCACAGCAGAGAGAATTCAGGAGTACTTGGCTCTCAATACCCTTTAGCCCAGTTAGAGCTATCATCTGCTTCACAACCACCCCTGCACAGCAGCTCTCTCTCAACTCTCTCTTAAAAACAGCACTACTAAACAGAGATGTGCATCAACTGCCTAATACTCTCACTTCTTTGGAGGGTTGTCTGTAAAAGTGCTCACATAGTGACTTTTCCAAATTACCCTGGCAATTTGGAAAGATAACTGCTGAACAGCCCGTGAGAAGATGATTAACTTCGTTAGACCAAGGGCTGTAACCATCTCCCACAGATTCCTCACAAGTGTGTCTACTATGCAGCACTCAAACAACAACCCAGGCCCCATTTTTACCCTGACACTCTTACAGTGAGCATGCCAGTGGAAAAATCTGGGTGTTGCATGGACTCCAAACACAGGGAGGAAGGTCCAGCCAATGACTTGAGTATTTACACACAACTGCTTTACACCCATCCTTTATTTATCTCTTTCTCTCTTGCTTCTTGTGCTTCCTAAAATGTCCCAGGTAGGTCACCTTCATGGCTTGGTATTCATCACCAAGAGCACAACCCCTACTGTCCTAGGATTCCTTAATAACATCACTACTTGGACAGCTTTGCTGGAAGTAAAGCATGCACATACAAACTGGGAGTCAGTGAGCCTCTGAGCCCTTGAATCTGATTAAAGACACTG
Organism: Limosa lapponica baueri; assembly: GCA_002844005.1. Classification (NCBI taxonomy): domain Eukaryota; kingdom Metazoa; phylum Chordata; class Aves; order Charadriiformes; family Scolopacidae; genus Limosa; species Limosa lapponica. Next base: position 102,199 of record KZ506759.1, on the reverse strand, counting down.
CTACACACATAAAAATTCACACCAGGGTGAAACCCAGCTACATGTTGCCCCCTGTATATCACCACCATGTCCCAGTCCCACAACCTGGGAGTGGTGTGGGCGTGATGGGGCCGTGGAACTTGTGTTCCACTGTGTGTGCCCAGGCATGGCACCTGCTCCTCAACTAACTGCAGGACAGGAGAGTTTTTTCTCATGCCTCACTGCCTACATTTCCCAAATTAATTTCTTCTGTGGGTGGAGAACTGTAATGTCTTGAGAAAAGTCTTCATCCATCAGAGGACTTGGAAGGAAGCACCCCTTTTATCAGGAAATGACGGAGTTCAGAGAGACAACTGACACGATGGCTCATTGTGTGTAAAATACACCTATATCTCACTAGGGTCTTCCAAGAGCAGCTTTGGACCGTCTCCAAAGCCTGGAGAAGCGCAGAAAGCACCTGAAGTTCCAGTGTCGGAAACACCTGCTATACAAGGAACAGGTCTACAGGTCATAAAGAGTTTGTGGCATTTTGATTTTACCTAGGATTTTCCCTTCAAAGCGTGGGTACCTGGAACTGTTTTATCCAGGCTGAGTCCAAAACAGATGCTTTAGTTTGGAGGGAATAAATAAGCAGTAGGTGCCCTGCACTATTAGCACTGGTATAGCTGGTATAATGTGCAAGAGAGCAGCTTTATCAACCTGTTAGCAAAACAGATCGAACATTGGAACAGGAGAAAGGGAGTTGGAGGGAACACTCTTATTCATCACTAAAAAGGTGGAGGGGCAGTGCTATAAAAGGCAGGGAAGTAGGTAGGTAGGGAAGAGAAAAAAGGGGAAAACATTGGAACCAGAGCCCAATTAAAGGGGTAATATATTCAGATTGGGACACAAATGTTAGCTGAGGCCCGGAAAAGATGAAAAATCAAAGAAGCAGACTCAGGTGGGGTCATAAGTCTTAATAATTTGGGGTATCAGAAACTCCAAACCTGCTTAGAAACCGCTGTGAAAATTTCATGGAACTTTCTGTGACAAAAATTATTGATGTTTTAACGGAATACCAAGAAAAATTCACTTTAGAGCAAAAGCTTGCTTTTTCCTATCGATACTGAGTGATGAAAGTTTCCCTGGCCTGGAAAGAGTGGCTCCTACCTGTATGTTTACATACAAAGGGAGGATACTCGGTGATTATTATTCACTAAAGCTCCCATACTAGGCAAAGCTACAGTCTGAGTCATTCTAACAGAAACCCACCCATTCCCAGCCCTACAGCGCTTACTCACAAGCCAGCATTTAGATATGCAAATAACAACATATTGTTATCAGCAGCTTGTCCAATAATATTTCCTTTGTTTCATCAAAAAGGCGTATCAGTTTTGTACAGTTGACAGTGAACATGCAAAGAGGAATTTGAAAAAGCAAGACCAGCCAGAACAGCAGCCTCTGCCAGTCTGATTGCAGGTACACTGATGTCAGATGAGGCATCAGAAGCTTAGGGTGCTAATGACTTGTTGATGTGTTTGACATTATGCAGCTATCCCTTAGCAGATATTTTCAGAGTAGGTATTGTTTTTTATAGATGGTGCCATATTACTCACAAGCTGGAGGTTGCAAGGGAAAATTTTGAAAACAGGATGAAAGCTCGAGGGGACAGGGAAGAAGTGAGAGAGAAAGCTTGTCTGAATCCTCATGTATACTTTCTCCAAAACACAGAAACATGAATTACCTTGTCCTTGCTCACAAGCCGGTTAGAGAATCAGAAATATAGGACACCTGTCTTCATCTTCTCAGCTACAGTAATTTGTTTATACTGATGTATACATATATAATAAGCTGCAGTCCTTGAACAAATGTTAAAACATATTCAAAAAAGGAGGAGAGAATTTAAGTAATAGATCTTACTAAATTATCATACTGAAGTAATCTGGCTAGTTTATCTTCTTTGGTTTTTTGGTTCTTCTTTCCTTTGGAGATTTGCAAGGCAATTGTTAGAGCCTGTTAGAACTTTTTGTACGAAGATCCACTCCTTTCATTTCGGAGAATTAATCACATTTAATGTGCAGACACCAGCCATTATAGCAAATCTGTCTGTCCACTGTGACAGATAGATTATGATAAAATAAATGGAAAGTGACATTCACATTAGCTTGAGAGTGTTTTTGGCAGCCATTGACTGGCTTTGCTAGTTACTATGACTTTAACCCATCATCACTTTTTCATTAGAACTACCAGATTGAGTAGGTTAAGTTGCCAAGTGGCTTTTCCAGGCATTTATTATGACAGTAATGTTGTTTATGTTTTAAGTTATCAAACCCCTTCTTAGTGAATTGCTTTCTTAAATATAAAGTATCTTGCTGTCAGCTAGAGGCTGCCTGTGTTGGGCAGTTTGGGAGTTAAAGCTTTTTAGGCACGAAGGACCACAGATCCAATTGCAAAGAGGGGAGAAGAACCTACTAATGCATTTTGGGCTGCATATCCAAGGAAGTTTGTTCCAGTAGTGAAGGTGCTGGAAAAGATGACATATTCTTACAAGGGGCTTGGCATAAAACAAAAATGCGTGTACCTATATGAGAAGGCAACTGAGCAAGAATACCAATGCAGTGAAATATGTCTAAGAAGGAGCAGGAGGGGAAAAAACAAGTTCTTTCTAGATGAAAGGATTAAGAAGTATGGAAAAGATTTCCATAGCCATGCCAAAGAAAGAGATACAGTTGCTGTGTTCTACAGTTCAGTCAGAAGTGCAATCAGTACTTTGCAGAATACATGCAGAAATAGGGCTGCTTAGGAAAGCATGTGTTCTAGGTTGATTTATATCAGCTAAGTAAAGGTAATAAATGATATAAAGGACTGAAGCAGTAAAACCAGGACTGAGCTATTTAACCAAGCGTGATAGCTTTACATGACTGATTATTCATGAACTACTCCTAGGTAGTTAAGAAACATAAAATGTGATTCATAACCTCTAGAAAGAAAACAAGCTGCTTATAAAGAAATATAACTTTATGATGATCCTAAAACTAGTATAAATATTTATATGTTCCTTTCTAAAAACTTTCTTAAAAACATGAATAAATACACCCATTCACATCACGTACATACATACGTATCTTTCCTAACTGGTAGTTAGAAAGTAGGCACCGATGTATGCAATATAAATGCATATTCCAAAAGCACTACACAATTAATTATTTCTGCCAAATTCTTACCATGTGTTTTTATGGAGATCAACTCTATCAACTAAGGAATGCTAAATAAGCAGGCCCTTAAAAAAGAGAAATGATCCACAAAACTGTCCTGTGATCGGGCTGAAAGCCCCTCTACAGAGGTGCGTAATTGAGTAGTACACTAAGGATGACTAAAGTGTATCAACCACTCTTCATTAACTCTTCACATGCAGTGATTGAAGCTCATTTACTTCATCAGTTAGCTGATAATGCTGACTGCACTGCAAGAGTATATACATGGGGGGGTTAACACTACAACACTATGAATTGCCAGCTCATTGCACAGCACCCAGGAAATCCCTATTTACAGCTCGCAATTCGGTAGTGAACCAAACATATATAATTCTGCAAAATCATCTGTTAATGAAAAAAGAGGAAAGTAATTCCTTTTTATTCATTTGGACATCTCAGCAGAAAGAGTGATAAGCTTTCATTTCCATGTGATTTGGGGTTTTTGTTAAGTATTTTCTTTTTTTTTTTAGAATTTCCCCTACCCATTCTGCTGCTACGTATGACTATTTCCCTTAGCTTGTTGGAGCTTTTTTGCATTGATGAAGTAGATAAAAAGTCATGCCATTATGAACATGCTTTATTATGAGTCTGCTTTAAAATAAACATAAAACAAACACCAAGGAATTGCTAGCAAAGGTAATTACCATAAAATAATGTTGCTTGACTATCAAATATTGTAATTGGATATTGCTACAGTTACCAATGCATTTGTAGTTGAACTATTCAGGTATTATGTAGAAGTAATTTTCCTGGAATGTCCATCTGAATAAAAATCTAAATTTCACAGACTAGCTTAAACACAGATATTCCAGCTTTTCTTTCAGGGTAAAATCATGGCAAAACTTCTGCAGGATCTGTTTTGGAATTGCCACATCGTAGTTTTTCCTTCGTCCTATGTTACTCATATTTTATTGAAGAAGAAAAAGATACCCCCTTCATATAGATTTCTACAATGATTTTCCATCTTGTACTTCATGAATAATTTATAGTAATGTTTCTGACATTTCTAGATTTTTTCTATTCAGTTGTAACTACAAAGTCCCTGGAACAAATCAAACCTTGTATTTGAAAATCCTTTATGTCATATAAATATAGAAGTTACTTTTAAAAGTGCTGTGGCCCTTTATACAGTTGTGGCTATATCTGACTCCACTGCAGCCTTGCTTGCTTTTCTTTGCTAACAATTAACAGTTGCAGGTAAAAGAAAAAGACAGATTTTGCAAGGAATCTGTAATGGGATATTCACCTCTCTCTCCTTTCACTGGCTAAAGTTTTTGTTTCTCTTACTACAGCTTGGGGATAAATAGTCATAAAAAGGCATATATCCTATTTTCCTCCTGGAAGTTCTGTAGAATTTCATGGCTAAGCTTTCTGGAAAAACTTTAAAAAATCTATGAAGCTCTGATACAGCAATATTGTTCTTTTAAATTCAGTAGAATGGATTACAGCATCCTACAAAAAAACCCCAAAAAAGTATGACCTGAAAAGGTTTGTACCGAGCTTTGCAGGATTTTCTCCCTTCATCTTTTGAACACAACTTATTTGCACTGCTTAAACGTAGCTATGAATCTATGTCCTAAAGATACTAACAGCTGTAAAACAATGTCAGTAAAATAATTTACTTCCAGTAAAACATGCACAGTTATGCAAAACATAATTTAATGATATGCTTATAGCATTAGATATGGAAGATACTCATAGAAGTTTTTTGAGCTGACTATGAAGGCTCGAAGAGTTTAGAGACTAATGTAACCAACAGCAGAGCAGGTGACCTCCTGTGGTATCTGTTACTTGGACAACTGAGCTTCCCATGTACTGAGCACCTGCTCTGAATCACTCTCCAAACCTGCTTTGTTTCAAGAGGCCTTTGTAATAGCAGAACAATTAGCCTCAGTGTTTTCATACTGCAGCATTGTCAGCCCAAGAGAGGCAGATACAAGTTATGTAAATGACTTGGGAATTTAATAAGCAAAAACACCACATGCAAACTCTGGTGAGTAGAGATTCCTCTAATATGTATGCATGGGTTTTAGAGTGAGATGGAGTGATCTTGCTGGAATAAATTGTTGCGTAAGTGTCTTTGACCTGCTTGTTTTGGACAGCCCTGCTCTGGGCTGACATGCAATGCTCTGACTCCAAAGCTATTCTGAGGATATTTACAAATAGTCTGGAAGAACGCTAATGGCTTAGTTTTTAGCTGGAGTCAAAGCATTTAGGTTGTATGACGTAAGCATTTCCACTGCATGATAAAAATTGTTTGTGACATGTAATAAACTCATTGTCTGGTTCATGTAGGTACTCACTGTTGTTACGGTTGTGGTTAATAGTAGTAGCACTAATATCAGAACAGCAACTGCCAGTCTCAGTAGAGACTGGATTCTGTGAAAAAAAATAAATAAATTAAAAGCCAGAATCAGTCTCAAAGAATTTGCACTGGAAATAAAATTTCAAATTTTATTTAGCTGCAGCTGAGGGTTCATGAATCACTGCCACACACTGCCACGTTTCAAGGCAGAGTAACACAAACCAAAAGTAAAAGAGCAATTTCTGTGCCTTTATCAGCCTATGACCTAGAGAGCACCAGAAGCTGATACTCTGCCTTGTTGTCACCCTCTGTTGCAGGGCAATAACCCATGGCAACAGGCATGGCAGCCCATCCTGCTGCTAATCAGTTCAATCAGCCCAGCATGAACGTGTAGAGCTCATGGACCAGAGTCCAAAGGGTGAATGTGAGAGTATTATCTTGCTGCTACCTAGAGAAATGGGGCAGCAATTCTCCTGTAAAAAGGGCCATTTCCTCTGCCTTGGTCCTTGCCCTGCAGACTGCAGGGGCATCCTTGTCTAGGAAACACAAGGAGCAGAATAAATTCGGCACCGCTAGGGCAGGAAGGAGCTTTGCACTTTGCAGGGGAAATGACCCCTTCACACCATAAAGGCTGCCAGCCCAGAGAGGCCTCAGCTAAGGCGGCAGCCTTCAGCCTGGGGTGCCAAAGTGCCAGCTGGTTTTGTCACCCCTGCTTCCCCAGGACTGTGAAGACCAACTCAGTTTTCAGATCCTGTCACTATGCCCCTGAAGGCAAACTAAATCCTGTGGTCCCCAGGACCACTGGACTCCCTCACCCCACACAAGCGGCTAGTGGGGAGCGACTAGTCCTAAAATGTGCTGGGAACTGCTTGAGAAAGTAGCAAAATGTGCCATGGATGTTGTGAGAGTGTAACAGCATAAAAGATCGAGGAGTGTTGCTTTTCTTCACTGTTTTAATTTAGCAGCTCAGATATACTCACAGAAGCCATAAGCATTTAATCCCCATCAGAGCTTCCCAGAATGATTATGTCCAAGTGCCAGCTTTGTGCAGAACGGACCAAATCCACCTCCATTATCACCCCATTCACTTCAGCAGAATTATAGGAATTTGTTCAGATGAAACACTGCACAGTTCATGCTGGCTTGAATTGTTCCAATTCTTGAGACTACTGAAAATACCCACTGGGAGAGACAGTGGCTACTGTAAAATTTCTTAGCATTTTCTCCCCTAGCCTTGGTTAGATGTGCTTTCTGAAGGACTTCCAGGCAAAAAAATTTTGCTTTTTTTGTCACTACTGTTTTGCTTCAGCTTGAAATTAAAACGGAAAAGTTAAAAAGAAAAAAGTTTGCTTCTAGAAACAGATGAATGCATAATGCTTGAATGGCTAAAGAAAGAGGGGCTTTTTCCTTATAATAGCTTGCCAAAATACATTTTGCAGTGAAATTATTTCTCCTCTAATTCTGCCTTCCCTTCTTTCATTAAACTCACACTGAAATAACACTCTTAATCCCCAAGAAGCATCAATATTTTTTCTGCAAAGTGTTGCACAACTTGTGGTATGGACTAATGCCATGCATTAGCCATGAAGCAAAGTTTGACGTAGCTAAAGAACATCAAGTACAATACCACATTTTATCAAAACCAAACAGCAGAACAATGCACACAAGGCTCTTGCAAATATACAGGACCCATCAGATTTCTGTCTGATAAAGTCAGTACAGAGAAGAACTATAGGGTACAGTCTGTCTCTATTAACACAGAAATAGGCCTAGCAGTTCCACTCTCTCTCTGCACCATGCTCTTAACCCAACAGACTTGGGGACCAGCCTCTTGGGCTGAAATATTGGGAGTTTGGAGTTCAAAGATCTGTGCTTTTTTTCACCAGAGTGCACTGACCTCTGTCCCCAGCTCTGCCTGCAGCAAAAAGGGAGGCATCCACACGGATAATCAGTTAACCAGCAGAGGCTTAACATCCACTGTATGGCTTACTGTGGTGTAATATGCTGCTTCTAATGAGGAAGAAATATGTTAAAGAAGAATGTGAGGTGCACCACAGGGAAAAGTTGAAGAACAGTTGTAGAGGGCTGGGCTGAGCTATGGCCATTGGTGTTGAAGCAAGGTGGCTTACCTGCACCACAGCTGTTCCTCGCCTTCCTGCCATGGATGTCAGTACCAGGAGCACCAAGGACACCAGGGGTGCATCCCGAGGGTGTACAGCAGGCAGAACAGTGGAGGTGGACCCCAGCTGATTTCACCAGGAGCTTGCAGGTCTAGCTGTGGTTGCACAGAGCACTATGTGGGCTAAATTGCCCAGCGTTTACCCTCTTTCCCAGGCAGGTTTGGCTGTTGGCCACACACTCCAGTTCAAATTCCACCAGTACCTGAGCAGGCTAAATGAAAGCTACCTTGGGTCCATTCGCATGCCCAGCTGACATATTCTGTTACAACGTGGGTTGCCTACTTTGGCAAGTTAGGGGACTAATTGTCCATATGCCTTTCATATTGTGTCCATTGTGCTATTTCATTACAGTGACAACAGATCTGATCAGATGGATCAGTTTGTCTGTTAGAGTGCAGGGCAGCACCACACAAAAGTGTGCAATCTAGTCCAAACACCAGAAACATCACTGAGCAGCACTCCAGCTAATGATGTAAAAGATGAACGCTGCTAATTAAAGAGCTACAAGAACCCTGGGCAGCAAGAGTAAAACCACCTGGGATGCATTTGCACCACAGTGGACGCTGTGCACTGGCAGTTCAGCTGAGGGGCTGTGCTAGTTTTGTGGCTAGTCTGCTCCCAGCACCCAGCCTGGCTGCTCACAATAACACACGGCACCCCAGTGCTATACCTGGGCTGCACCTGAGCTGGACCTGCAGGCTCTGACATGGGGAGAGCCTTGGTGCACCACTATGTTTTTCTTAAAAGCACAGCTCTTACCAGCATCACCAGGTTCCTCGCTCACTTTTCCTGCTCGTTTTTTGGGGAAATGTATGAGGTGCACATTGTGGAGGGGCCTGATGGCACTGCATAGCCTGGCACAGGACATGCTGGGCTGTGCTCCTCTTTGGTGGAAACCGAGGGGGTTTGGGTTACATACCCTAGAGCCCTGTCTTTGTGGTTTGCCTTGTGGTTCATGACTGCGGTGCAGGGCCTAGAGGGAAGATAATAATGTAACTGACTGTTGATATGTTTTAATATGTTTAATAAAAAGAGATAAATCCTCAATTGTTGTGTTAGTCACAGGGTGATTGGAAAAGCTGAGCAGAGTGAAGTGCTAAAGTGGAGATAAATGAGGAAGCACACACTGCTGAAACTCATGCTATGACTTGTTTACAGCAGAGCCAGGGTTTTGCTTAGTTCAGTAAATATCCTAATTTAGACACCAATCCAAACCACCTTTAATGAGATGCAAGGAAATCTTGCAAAAAGGAGCCTTCCAGTAGTCCTGTCTTTGGAGAGTTTGAAAGTTGTATTGCAGGAGTGCTTTCTCTTTCAATCATGACTGAAGCCAGACAACACAAAAGGTGAGTGCAAATATTTTTAAAAGGAAGTTTATAAACCTTTATTGCATTTGTTATGGGCAAAGACCTAGTCTCCCCGAACGGGCTTGTACTGTGGAGTAACCAAAAAGATTTATTTTCTCAAGTTTCATTTTAAAGGGCAGGTAATGGACATTTTTTTATTATTTCATTAAAGAAGAAAAGCACAGAGACCAAGGGGGTTTGATTTATGGTTGAGCTGTTTGGTATATGTTATGGCATGGATTTACATTAAAACATTGTGACTTAGAGTAAATTAAATAGAAACCATAAATGGAAAATGTTTACAAGGCCATTACATAACTGAGTAAACGGGCTGCAAATGTTGTCTACATGCTTCTCCCACACATATTAGCTGATGATGGTGGCTTCATCTGAGATTCAATCTGATCTGTTGCCACTATAAGTATTGCCAGGCTACAGAAAATATTACAAATCAAATATAATTATTTTTTAAAGAACAGTGAGGGAAAACAAATACAATCAGATCATCGAGTCATGGAATCATAGAATGGTTAAAGCTGGAAGGGATCTTAAAGATCAGCTAGTTCCACCCACTCGGCCATGAGCAGGGACATCTCCCACCAGACCAGGTCACTCCAAGCCGTGTCCAACCTGGCCTTGAACACCTCCAGGGATGGGGCAGACACAGATTCTCTGGGCAACCTGGACCAGGGTCTCACCACCTTCACAGCAAAGAATTTCTTCCTGAGATTTCATCTAAATCTCCCCTCTCTCAGTTTAAAACCATTACCCCCCATCCTATTGGTGCACTCCCTGATAAAGAGTCCCTCCCCATCTCTCCTGTAGTCCCCCCTTTAAGTACTGGAAGGCTGCTATAAGGTTTTCCCAGACCCTCCCTTCTCCAGGCTGAACAACTCCAACTCCCTCAGCCTGTCCTCATAGGAGAGGTGCTCCAGCCCTCTGACAATCTTCCCTGCTCTCCTCTGGACATGGTCCAACAGGCCCAGATCCTTCCTATTTTGGGAACCCCAGAGCTGGATGCAGTTCTCCAGGTTAGGTCTCATGAGAGTGGAGTAGAGGGGCAGAGAATCCCCTCCCTCAACCTGCTGGTCACACTTCTTGTGATGCAGCCTGGGATGCAAGCGACCACTGCTGGCTCATGTTGAACTTCACACCAACCAATGTCCCCAAGTCCTTCTCCTCAGGGCTGCTCTCACTCCATTCTCTGCCCAGCCTGTATTTGTGCCTGGGATTTCCCTGACCCAGGTGCAGGAACTTGCCACTTGGCTTTGTTGAACTTCATGAGGTTGGCACGGGCCCACCTCCCAAGCCTGTCCAGGTCCCTCTGGATGGCATCCCTTCCCTCCAGCGTGTCAACCACTCCGCACAGGTTAGTGTCATTGGAAAACTTACTGAGGGTGTGCTCAATCCCCCAATCCAGCCAATTTCTTATCTGCAGAGTGGTCCGTCTGTCAAATCCATGTCTTTCCAATTTAGAGATAAGGATGTCACACAGGACAGTGTCAAATGCTTTGCACAAGTCCAGGTAGATGATGTCAGTTGCCCTTCCCTTATCCACCAATGCTGTACCCCTGTCGTAGAAGGCCACCAAATTTGTCAGGCACAATTTGCCTTCAGTGAAGCCATAGCTGTCATGAATCGCCTCCTTATCTTCCATGTGCCTTAGCATAGTTTTCAGGAGGATCTACTACATGATCTTACCAGACAGAGAAGTGAGACTGACTGGCCTGTAGTTCCCCAGGTCTCCCTTCTTTCCCTTTTTAAAAATGGGGGTTATGTTTCCCCTTTTCCAGTCAGTGGGAACTTCACTGGACTGCCATGACTTCTCAAATATGATGGATAGTGGCTTGGCAACTTCATCCACCAGGTCTCTTTGGACCCGAGGGTGAATCTCATCAGGTCTCATCGACTTGTGGACCTTCAGGTTCCTCAGGTGGTCTTGAACTTGGTATTCTCCTTCAGTGGGCAGTATGTCATCCTCCCAGTCCCTGCCTTTGCCTTCTGTCAGATAACCTGACTCCTTTTACAACTTCACCATCTCCTCATTAAGTTTGCTCTAACATCTCCACGTGTAACATAAAGAGACAAGAAAATGACAGATATGAAGAAAATTATTTTATATACAGAAAGAATATATTTTCTTTATTTATATTCTTTATATATAAAGAAATGTTTTATATACAGAAACTAGAGAGGACGGTTACTAGGGGACAAAGGTTTACCTTCTGGGTCTTTGGTTTAGCATCCATATTTCAAGGTAACCATTGGGTTACACCACCAGCTATCAATAGAGCAGCCAAACATTTCACAGCTTGCATGGAAGGAACCGCAGGGTCTGAACAGGAGGGACTGAGAAGGCAGGGTCATTGGCTATGCCTTCTGCACAAAGCTGTGCTCCTTCACTGCTGAGAGCATGCACGACTACAGCTTGTAAGCCAAGAGAAACAAAGTCAGCTCAGGAAAAAACTCCAGCTATTTTTGGCTACCTGATTCAAAAGCAACCCTAGCATTGCTGAACAAGAACTGGGGGAGGGGGACTCTGCAGCAAATGCCGTGGTACCAGTGAGCACTCATCCTCCACCAGGTACTCATTCACTGCTGGGGTTTGGTTCAGAGACATCCAAAAGGCAGTAGAGATACGTGTTCTATTCCTGGGCAGCTCCCCAGTGACCTGTGCTCATTTTGCCGAATCTTTCCTCCTGGTTTGCTATCATTTTCTTGTGAAAACCTCTCAAATTCTTGATTGCCTGAATTTACTTATAGAATTCTTCCACTGCTAGCTTGAACTACCTTATAAATTTCACCCATCTGCCAGTTTTTTTGTTTAGACTGTATTCTTCCATACGATGAACAGAAACACATTAGATTAACAGAAACAAGCCAGAAGAACATCCTCACCCTGGTGCTGCCTGGTGGTCCAGGACAGTCCCTGTCCTCTCATGTACAAACATGCAAACACGCAGATCTGCCATCAGTAAAATACGTTGTTCTCTGCCAGGCAAGGCTCAATGGGTGATGAGTGCTGTGATGATAGCTGTGATGTGCTCAGATCCCAACAATATGGGTCATTCCAGGGTGTTTGTTTTAAGTTCAAGTATCAAAGCGTCAAAGCCTGGCATTTCTGTGCGCCCCTTCTTGTCAGTTTCTGGAAGGGTTTAAGGTTTCTCAGTCAGTTGTGATGACTGATTCTCCATGTGCCTCTACAATTTCATTTTACAACAGCAAAATAAATCTGTTATCAGTTCATAATTAAATAAATATTAATCTGAAGCACTTCATATGAATGCAAATAGTTAATAGATGTTTGTGAAGATTTCTCCCATAACCAACTTGAACTGCCTTTTAATTATTATTTTTCCTGACATCTTCGTTGTGTTTGTTGCCCCAAAGCAGTCAACTCCAATTCACAGCCCATTTTAGGAATGACTAAAACTTCTTGCCAGATGGTGCCACCATTCCTGGTGCACAAAGGTGGTGACCAACAGGACCACCATCTCTCCAGTCATCCTCCTGTCTCCTGCAGTTGAGGAGGGGTAAGGCAGGAGCTGATTTTAAAATTATAGTGAAATCTACAGAGAAACCATAAGCAAAACTTCACCTTAGCAGTTTCCAGAAATAGAACTGACTCCGGTCTGGAGCAGAGGAGGATAGGCATATTCACAAGCTATACTTTTTTTCCCCAGAATGTCAGATAACAAGTAACAGAGTCTTAAAGCTGTGAGGATCATAATTATAAGCAGATAATTCTGCCACCTTTCCTATATCGCTGAAATCAATAGTCTACTTGTGAAGTGAAACAGCAGTGATGTGAGAAGTTATATTTGGTGCTTGCTCTGCTTTCTTATATCTTTTAAATACTCTTCATTTACCCTTCAGGATTTCTGTAACATTTTTGGCAAGAGCAAGCATACACAAATGGTTTTTCTGCGCTGTTTTTTTCATTAGTAATATCTAACTCTGCAGGCTTGTGTATTTAAATCTGCATCCATAGCATAGCTTGTGGTCAAGATGCCAAGTGTTCTTCCACATCCATTTAATTTCCCTGTATGAAATGCTGATTCAAGTGGACCTAATAAAGACGTAAATCATTTAAGCGTGGAAATGAAGCTGTTGCATGTGAGGGATCTTCTCCAGTCATCTTATTACTGCATACTAATGGTGCAGTTTAATCTCTACATCTTTTGTTTGGTCTGATTAATCATATCCTGGCTCCTATTAGGCATCAGGAAGAGAGCAACTTATCCTTAGAAGATAGCAGCATGAAGCTCAATCCTCGCTTCCTGACACACCCAGATCCCACATCAGCCTATGTGCCTGAGGATGACAGTATCAGGTGCCAAGTCATTCTAGATATCCAAAATCCTTTTTGCTGTGGTCTGGCATTTCCATCCATGTGGTATGACATTTCCATCTTGCTAACTCTTGGGTCATTTTCTCTCTTTTGATTCTGTGCTGAAATTCTCCAAACACCAAGGTAGAGGGAGGTTTGTCCAAAAGAGTAGGAATAATGTAGTAATACTAAGTAAATTAGTTGTTAGCATTTACCTATAGTTGCTATCAAACTGACCTGGTCTGACACCAGAGCCGGCATATTTGGTGCGCTGGCTATTTTGCATAGGTTTTTTATTCCTCCTGTGCAGTATGTTGTTTACCCACGATGAGTTTGTCTGTTGACTCTCGCAACACAGGCATCATATATGCTGCGTGTCCCAAACCCAAATGCAAACACAAAGCTTTCATTGACTACAGAGGATCCTCAGATGATTAGTCTTAGTAGGCTGCAGCCAGCCTTTTGTAAATACCTTCCTAAATACCAAGGATTACTCAGCTTAGAAGATTGATGCCCATGTATTTTCTTTGTATCAGCTGTATTCTGTATGGCTAGGTCTCCTTTTCTTGTTTTGTTGACAGTGATATGGAAGTTCAGTGGTGGGTAAAATTCCTCAGCTTCATTTCTTTTTAGCTCCTTGCTGAGAACTCAACTGAAGACTGAAACTAGAGAATGAAAGAGTGTTGCAAAAGGGATGATCTACACATGGTGTGGGAAAAGAAAAAAAATAGCATAAACTTTAACTTTTGCTGTTCCTTTGTCTCCTACCGGACATCTACAAGAGTGAGATTGGCTAAAAGTTTTAATTTCCCTTGAAAAATAGCCAGCTTGGCAGGCTGATTAACTGGATGGTGGTGGGCTTTTCTGTCAAACCAGAAATGTCTATGTTACTTCGGATTTTTCAGGTTTTGTCGTTTTTTTTTTATTATTATTGCTTTGCTAAAATCTTGCACTATTCATTTACCACAGTCCGTTTTGCAACGGCCAGACTGGCAAGTTTTCATAAGATTTTTTTTTTCAATTTTTAAACAAACAAACAAACAAACAAAAATAATCAGGCCCTTTTTTAACACTTTCAGCAGAACCAAAAGCTGTTCACTAGAAATGAGACTGCCTCCACTAGGCAGTTTAACGCTTTGTAACAGCTAAATGAAAGGAAGGAACAATCCCAGGGCAGGGCAGCTGCCTGTATCTGGCAGATGCATTTGCATTCAGGATCTCTTTATTTTGTATGTCTTTGAGGAGGTTGCTTCAGCAACATTGGTACATAAGCATCTCAAAACCGGCAAATAGATCTTGACTTTATTTTTTGTGTATAAATGATGTGTAAAACCAGGGTAATCGCAATTCTGTTTCTGACAGCAGTATTTCGAAGACAGGATGGAAAAGTGTTTTAGGATACTACACCAGGATTGGCTTTAAAGTGTTAAATGCATACAGGAATTTTTTTATATTATCTTTTTGTAGATAGAAAGGCAGTTATTTGGAGTACATGATGCTGCCAGTGGAGTAGTATAGACCAATTTAAGTTAACGCTCCCCACAATCTAATGACATCAACAACCTCTCTTAATTCCTTTTAAAACTTGCTTTATCACTCACCTGCAGGGAAACAGTAAACAATTACATAATAAGTTAGATAGTTGAGGTTCAAACATAACTCAGAGTAGGCCATTGTGATCTTGTTGTGGTTTAGGCTGGGCTAGCCAGTAAACAAACAACACATCTGTTCTCCCCCTTGATTTTTGCACATAGTCTAATTTAAACAGTATGTCCATATGCTACTGTTCTGTCCCAGAAATGCCTATAATTTCTTGCAGAATATAGAAACAAGTGGCCAAACACAACAGTGAAATCCTAGCAAAAGCAACTTTATAAACTGTAAATGCATGCAGCTTGGCCAAAATATTTTGAAAACATATTTTTGAAAAAAATATTTTTTCCATAGAGACATTCTTGTTTCATCAGATTCTACATGACTTGCAAAGACATATTGCAGAGTCATTAAAAAGCCAAGCTGGAGGAGATATAAGATCATGCCAGTCCATCCCTAATCCAAAGGAATGATCAGCTGCACTTATAAAATTCCCTGAAGATGTTGGTCTAACCTGTTCTTATAAATATCTATTGTTGGGATTCCTATCTGTACCATCACAAATCTCTTGCATAGATCTAAACTGAATCCTGCTTGCTATAGTTTAGGCTTGTTATTTCTCGTTTTGTTTCACTGGAAATGGGGAAATATCTATCCTTTCTGGTGATTTCTTACATGTTTGATGAACATCTTTCTGTAAAATCACCCTGATTTTCTCATCTTCCCTCATAAAACATATCTACAAGATCTACAAGACTTTCTTGCTACACTACCAGGTTCCTGTTTTGGTTTGGGATGTTTTGTGGTTTTTTTGAAGTACAGTGTCCAAGGCTGGACATGATATTATAGCTAAAGCTATTCTCACTGCTGCTGAGTAGGCTGGAAGGGCATTGCTGGTATCTCACAGCTATCACACCTTTTTATAAGTTCCCATCTATTTTTTCACAACAGCATGGCACTGCCAACTCATGATTAACCTGTGATCCACTGCAACATTACGTTCCTTTTTTTTCTACAAAGCAACCATCCAATAAGTGATTTACCATATCATATTTGTGCAACTGTTGCATATTCATGCAATATATTGAGCCATTGATCTTGCTTTTGTCTGTCTAGAATGGCCTTTATTCATTTTGAATTTTCATCCTTTCTTTCTAAGTGATTATTGCATCTCCCAGCTGGTGTGACCTACAATCTCAGTAAATTGACTGTCTTTTTTCATGAGTAAAGTCATTAATGTAAATACTGAATAGTACTGGGCCAATCACAGATCACAGTGGAACCACATTAAATCCAACTTAGTTTGACAGTGAATCACTAATAACCACTCTTGGTGTACAATTTTGCAACCAGTTTGAACACAGTTTAGAGTCATTTCGTCAAGACCATGTATCCATACCTTGTTTATGAAAGTATCCTATGAAGCATTATTAAGTTGAAAGCCCGGCACATTAAACCAAGCACATTCTCTCTCCTATTCCTAAAGACCTGTCAGCCTGTCATACTGTCACAGGGTAAAATTGGTTGGAGTGATGCTTGGAAATCCATTGCAGCTTTTGTATGTGTTTTTCAAATAAATTGATTATTTGTAGCAATAGTTTTGGAGAAGCTGAAGTTGCACTTCCTGACCTATATTTACCTTGGTCATCTTCTCACTACCCCCTTTTAAAGTATAGTTTCTGTGTTTATATTTTTCTGTTTAACAGACCTCTGCTTTTCTTTTTTGAATGTCATTGTTAACAACTCAGAGGTTGCCTCAGACACCTTCCTAAGTAGTTTTGAACAGATTTCGAAAAGACCACTTGATGTGAAACATCTAACTTACGTTCTCATGTTCTACCTTTCTAGTCTGAAGTGTCTTCTTTTTTTTTTTTTTTTGCTGGTGTTAATTTGTGTGGGCACACACTGATCAGAGGTCCAACCAAGTTTCCAGTGGGAAAATTTCAAAAGTTCAAAAGGCTCTCACTAGTCAGCTAGGGACAGTGAAAAAAGGAAAAAGAAAACAAATCTGTTTCAAACTGAAAATATATGATTTTATTACATTGTAATATATTTTAAAAAATAATGTTAAAAATTTAGAAGTTATAGTTCATGGCTGCTTTTACTTATTTGTAGCATGTCTACTGAAAAAAAAAGAAAAAGAAAGAACGTTGTCATTAATTTAAGAAGATTAGTTTTTCTTTTTAGTTTTTACCTGGGATATGCATCAAGGAAAACTTACTAGTAGTGATTTTCCTCTTCCAGACCATGCTACACGTATCAAGATTTAAAAGCTGTGTTATATGCCTTTGGCAGTCAGTATCTGGGCTATGATTTCTACATGGTGAAATAAACTGACAGGCCCAAAGTAGGGTTAAAGGTGTATGAGCAAACAACTCCAGAGACCGCTACCTGGGCTGCCCCATCTGTGGATTATACTGGTTTGCTTTGGCAAAATATTGCGGTCTCAGTATTAGTGCAGAAAATAAAGGTGTATAATAAAACAGAAAAGCATTTTTATTTTCAAGGCATTGCAGAAATAATATTTTCAAGCATCTTGCACTCCAGAAATAATTTAGTGAGATTAGAAGTTGCAGCTAGATGTCTCACGTATGACACATATATATTTGTCATAAATCAGCTTCCTGCATGCAGTTCTTCAGCTGCAATCACTAAAAGGCATTGAGAAAGATTCCTGTCTGGAATACAACATGGTACAGTGATAAACAGGAGAATTTCCATCTGAAACGGCTGATGGAATCCACTGCAATATCCCTCCAAGTGATCAAAAACCAATACAGCACATTTTATGTTCCCGGGCACATAACAAACCCCTTAATAAGTAACCACATAGCACTCCACACAAGTATGAACATACTACCTCGTTTATCAAAAGGAGGATCTATTTAGGAGAAACTCATTGTCCATAGTTGGGATAAATGGCTTTTTCTGGGAAACCACTCATGTATGATCACATGGGTATGTTTTCATATACAGGCAATGATCTAGGTCATATTTATGCTTTACGCTTTATTGCATTTGGTAGATAGAAAACAACATAGTCAAGAGCATCTTAAAATAGTAAATCTTTAACCCTTTCAATGCTATCCCTTTCCACTGAAGGCACCCTCAGTGCACTTGCCTGCTTT
Source organism: Limosa lapponica baueri (assembly GCA_002844005.1). Taxonomy (NCBI): domain Eukaryota; kingdom Metazoa; phylum Chordata; class Aves; order Charadriiformes; family Scolopacidae; genus Limosa; species Limosa lapponica. The sequence goes on along the minus strand of KZ506759.1, from coordinate 84,105 downwards.
TTCACTAGAACATGGCAGGCACAGGAGGATAGACTCTGCAGTATCTCAGCCTCCCAAGCTACAAAGAGGTCCACTTTCTGCTAACCAAATATTTGGACTACAGACATATTATTACCTTGAGCTCCTTATGTAGGGCTAGATTGAAAGGATACTTGTAGCTATCTTGCTCCAAAAAAAAATCCTCAAATTCACTCAGCGAGAGTCATATTTTCTTTCCTGAGTTTTCCTGGAAGTAAGCAGCACATTTTACTCCTCACAGGGCAGTTCCCACTTCCCCTTTTTCACCACCAGAGCCAGAGAAACACCTCTATGACTCAAACTGACCCCTGTGCCCTTGTTCTTGGGAAGATGTGTGCAGAAGAGACGCCTGACCCAGGCATCACATTTGAACCCAAACATGTAGTTGCTGCTCAGCATTAGGTGGGAGATGCTTTCTTCTGCCTTGTTCCTTTGGACAGATGCATAAGCCCAGGGAATAATCTACCCAAAGAAATTAATTGTCTGTAACCAAGCCTTTGCAGCATTGTGATGACCCACTCCACTTGTGGTTTCTTTGGGATTTTTTTTTTCAGCCAAGCCTGCTGATAGTTTGAGGAATGAAGATGTGGGAACTGACTAAGGAACAGAGCTGTGTAGGTTGATCACAGTATATTTTATTATTTTAACTAGCATATCAGGTGAATGCATACAGCCAAATCATAAAATTTTGAGATGGAAAAAAACCACTGTAATAGGTTACCCCTATCCTCTGCCAGTACCAGATTGTTATCTACAGTTTATTCTCCATCTTGTTTTTTCATAGGATAGGTGATTGCTCACTACATCTGAAAATCAGGCCCTACTGGTGCTCAGTGATGGGGCCTCAACCACTTCCCTTCAGAGCCTTGAGGTATTTGTTCTCAGATATAAATATGCAAATGCAGCATCCAGAGTTTGAAAGAACTACATGCATCACACTGCAATTTCAGTCATTACAGTTATAACAGTTTCTAATTCTGATCACACACTGCAGTACGGTGAGCACAGTACAGCTATGCAGTCCAAGCACCTCCAACTACACTACCAGCCCTTCAGAAGGACAAGTTGCACAGTCAATAAGTAATTCCCAAATCTCATCTTCACAGTTTCTCCTTTTCTTAATTATATTCCATCACTTATAACACATCTTTTCATCTAGGTACACTCTCACCCCCGAAAAAACCCAAACCCATTTTTCAGTAGTTTTGATCCACTTTCTTCCACTACTTTCCAAGCATCATGGGCCATACATAGCCTCCCAGGCATCATGGATGTCAGAGTTTCAGAGACCCCTGTGACTTATATGACCTCATCATCATCTGGTGAGGACACTCACTGGTGGGAAGTATCTTTCCCATACTAAGACCCTGTGTTACTAGCTCCTCAACAAACTCATCCTTGCTGCTTAGAAGAGGAGACTTGCAATTGTCCTGGAGTCCCACATTTTGTGTTAAGTGGTGGGGCAGGGGGGCAGTTGCCCAATTTCTCACCCCAGTCTCACCAGTACCTGGAGACGCATGCTTTGGTAGGCATACAAAAGCACTCTTAAGGCCAGAAAGACATCATGACAAAAGTAAACCACAAAATTATTTCATTACCATGCAAAATTTAAGGAAAGGTGTTCCTATATTTATCAGAACATAATACACCTTCAAGGTCCCCCATCCTCTCCATGAAGCAGGCAATCACAAATGTCTTACACCAGTCTAACTGGAAACAGCTGCTGAAGGGGTACAAAGTTATCTCCCTCTCCTGCTCCTCTGACTGAAGGTTTCTTCCTTTTCCCTTGAGTTGTGACTGATGACTCCATAACCTCAGGATGTGCAGATACAGCCAAAGAAACTTAAACTTTTTCATTTCAGGCTACTTTTGGCATCTACCAGTGCATGGGGCCAGCCCAACAGACACAGAGCAACAAGACAAGGAGGAGCCAGAGCTGCCCCTTCAGCAAGGATCTCAAGTCAGTTTAAACAAGCTATGACTAAATTAATCTGCAATTAAGCTCAAGGTGTCTCACATGGTGGCTAAACTGGGATGTATGCTTCTGATAAGGCCCTACTTCCAGCCTTGCCTTCCTTCAAGCTGAGGAAAGGCTTGCTTGTCTACATCCTTTTTGGGGTGGGGGATCTGCCTAAAGGTTCTCTGCCCACAGATCCCCTATAACTCATAACCTTGATGTCTGACCAAAATATCAGTTTGTATTTTTTCTCCCACAGTGTTGTTGGCTGGTGCAGTGTGACTTTTTCTTGAAACTTAAAGAGGCTTTAAAAATGCTGATGGCCCCTGGGTGTAGCCACATGGTGTTATTATCTTGTGAAACCATTTATTAAAGGTGACAGCAAAGCTTATTAGCTGGCTTTGTTCTTAACTTGAGTATAAACAAATGGTTTATCTGTGCATATTGAATTAAATTCTTTCTACACACCAGAAAAAAAAAAAAGGGGGAGTTAAACTCCATCACATAACTTTTCATTGTATGTGTATTGAAAATTACATCTGATGGAAACTAAGATAAAGGGCAGGTCTCATTTCAACTGTTCACAGAGACCAAACTTCATGGCAACAAAATATACTCAGGATGAGACTGTGCTTGCCCAGATCCTGGGACACTGACAATGGGTCTTTGTATTCTGACCCCTTAAATTCAATAGCATTGCATTGCTACTCACCAGAATGAGCATACAGCCCAGCTTGTAAGTTACTTTCCGTCATTGAAGTAGAGACAGGTTTTAGGGAGCCAAAGCATGATTGTCAGCCTCAAAATTTATTGCAGTCCCCCAGTCTTTCACATTTTCAGCACTGTCAACCATGATCTCTGTTTTTATAGCAAAACTAAAGAACTGCTCCATCTGACATGCTGCCAGTCCTCTGCAGTTGCTGGCAGCGGTGGCTATGAGAGGGACTGACACTCAGCAGTGGTGGCTATGAGGGGGTGGTTTGCTGCCTCACCCATGGCAGCTCAGTCAGAGCTCTACAGAAGTGCATCATCTTGCAGGGCCATCAGGCAGCTTCTGAGCCACAGACCAGCATGGCTGGGCAGGGGTCACTGGGCATGAGCAAACCTGCACCAAGCATAGTCTGGGGAGGTAGAAGGATAAAGGGTGTCCCTCTTCCAGTGGCAGCAAGGTAACAGATTGGATTAACTTTATCATCTAACTACGTTTTCTTGAAAGCAAATATAACTTTTATTATCCTCTCACCCCTAAACCTACTGGAAAAGCAAACAGTGTCCATAAGTTGTATATGATTTTGTACCAGCTACTGAATATGCCATGTGTCCCTGTGCAGAGTGCCCTTCTCCAATAGATGCCTCCTGCCATGCCAATGATTTGAGCCTGAACATGCTGAAATGTTTCACTCATGAACTATAAAATTCTGAAAAATATTGGTTTGGCATGAATAACTGGTGAATCATCAGCATTTGTAATTGTTTGGGAGTATGGAGGTAGTCTTGGCTTATTTGTATTCTGGTTTCACATGAGAACATTGATATGAAGCAGCAGTAATTCAATCTGATAAGCTCTTGTGATCCTTCCCCCAGGAGAGGAGGTACGATTTAGGGAGAGATATAAGAGTACAGAGGGAACTCTAGAAGGGTGCATGGAGACTTGCAGGTTGCCTCACATCACAACTCATAGGTTTTATGTACTCCTAAAATGAGTGATCATCATTTCAGGCAAAGGTAATTACCTGAGACATTGTGATTGTATCTTCCATGAGAAGGATGAAATTCAAGGCGTTCCCCCCCTCCCCTTTTTCTTAAATTAATTGTCTGTCTATTTAAAGATTTCTTTGAAAATATAGGGATCTTAGACAGCATAAGACTGCAGCTGTGAATCTTTGGTAGCGAACGTTGTTTCTCCCACTGTCAATGTTTGGGCACAGGCTTGGTGGGATGACTGTGTCAAGGAGAAGTACAGGAGTCCACAGGAAAGAGAGAAACATCAGACTTGTGGTGTGATCCTCTATTCTCTTTGAACTGCAAAGGCTCAGTAAGAGAGCCCCTGGTTGTAGATTTGATTTGCACTTTTAAATTTCCCTGGCTTCGTAAATTCACAGCCTATAACCATGTAAACTAGAGCCAAAGAGCTAGCTTGGTCTTAGCCCATGAAAGCCGACTCAGAAGACCGGAGGGCTAACAGACAAACTCTTTACATTCCCTTCCAGGGAAAGAATGGTTTCCATGGGTACAGCCAATGTTAGAACCACCCCACTTGGGAAAAGGGAATGGGAGAAAACATTGGAAGTGGGAGCTGACAAATAGTGAGCAAAACTGGAAAGACTTGAAGGATAAGGTGTAGTCCACTCTCAGAGGACTGCAGAGCACTTCACGATCTCCAGTGAAGGGCTGTATCTCAGCATCCTCATGGGAGCATTACCTCCAGGAACTTCAACATTCACATTAGTCTCCTGACATTTCTGCAGCACTCACAGTCACAGCATTTGAGGTGCTGCTTCAAGAATATTAAAAGTCTTCAATCTACATCTGCCTGGCACATCTGAGAAATTCAGGACCCTCAGCCTGGGAGATGAGCTAGTACAGTGGCACTAAACCTTTCTACACAGGGAATCCTAGTCTCCAAAGGCTGCAACCTGGATAAATGCAGTGCCTCTCCTCACCCACAGGTTGCTATGGAGCTATCCTGCAGCCTTCTCTGGAGACTTGTGAAGCACAATTACCTTCTTGCCACACAATGCTGCAGGTCACGTTATTGCCTGAAGTTTTCAAGATTCAGAAAGGGGCTCTAAAAAACAGCTTATAAGGTGTGGTGTTCAGCCCCTGAACACCTTCGGTTCAAAGAAGGAGGCTTTCAGAGACTCTTTGTGCTATGATGGTCTCTTCACCACTCTTAGAGGAGGGAGGGGAAGACTCCTCTGCAAAATTCATGAGATGTGTCGCTGATAACTGAAATAATTGTTTAAAAAGCCATTCAATCCTCCCTGAAATACCCATAGCCTGAAACGAGGAAATTCTGGCGCAAATCATATACTTATGTAAAAATCTGGGATCAGTCAAGCAGCTTCTGCCAATGGAAATAAAGTGATTTTCACAATGACTGATATTTGCAATAAATAGTCCACCTGCTTATCTCATTTTGTGATCTGATAGACTTAGTAAATTACTTGAACTAAATCACTAGAAGAAGAACCTTTCTCAACATTGAGAGTGGCATAAAACTGCAGACTCAGATACAAATGAAAAATCAAGTACAAGACATAAATAAAATGTATAACACCAGTTGACAAATACTTATGAAGCATTCCTGCCCCCCCAGGGCCAAGAAGTATTGCATATGGGGCAATCTTGTTTATAAAGGCATGGGGGGAAAGTATATTTTGTGTTGTTCTTGAGCAGGCCTTGCAGGCCACCTCTAGGAAACAAAACTGCACTTCTGGCACAGCCTGTCTGCCCATTCCTCAACAAGGTTTGAGAGGCAAAAAAACTTGCATTGCTGACATTTTTGTAGGTTGTGTCCAGATTTTACCACTTCTCATCTAGCATTCAAAGCAACACTTTAGATCGAATACTCTGCATGCATCAGGGATGAGAACGAAATGTGATGGAGGTCCTGTAGTAGAAAGAAAGGTAAGCAAGGTAACAGCAATGATTCATCAGGATGTAAATTCATGGGGCATATCCATAATTAGTTTAATTTTAATGAAAAAATATAATCGTTTATGTCAGATCTGCTGTGAACCATGGTGCAGTTGATTTTTACCCAGAAATTTTCATTAATAGGTTTCTCCTAGAAAAACCTCAACCCGGAACAAACTGTCCAGTGAGGGGCAACTGAAGGCTTAGCTACTGACACGAACATAGCAAGCATGGTATTTTAATACAGTCTTGAGCTTCGTGACTAAAATTGATCACAACTCTGCGTTTATCTTTGTAACTTCTAAAAACAGGTGAGTCACTGAAGAAGTACAAAAGTGTCACCAGCACTCCTCTTGGACCGTCCTTTGACAGACTGTTTTTGGGCCTTCTCAATTTACATTATCATTGCTGAATGGTTTACTTAACAGATCTTTAGTTGAATCATATTAATGTAACAGCTTAAGAGATTTAGTCAAGCCAGTTCCTGTGGGAACATCCCATCCAGGGTATGTTGGCATGCATATAACCCAAATGTATGTGTCTATTTTACAGGAAAAGATATTCAACAGGTGCTGTCAGTAATTAAAATTTCCCTGTGTCTTCATCTGCTCAATAGGATATAGAAAATACAAACTATTTTTAAAAGGGTGACTCCATTCAGTAAATCAGACTTCTGCTGGTGCAATGACTATAATGTAAAAGGCAGAAACAAAATGATAAAAGGAAGGTTACTACATAAACTTTTCTCAAAAGTTTAAAATAAAACAGCAAAAAATCTCCTCCTTATTTATTTTGAGTTGTTTCTTTTCCTCGTATGTTGGAAATCTGTTTGGTTTTCAACAACAAAATTTGCCAATGAGAGCTTTTGAACTTGAAAATACTTTTGTAAAATATATCTTGGTTTTAGGCTCTTGCAGAAAAATTAGAGGGTTACTTAAAATGCAAATACTTGAGTGTGTTTCAAATTCCTTACAGAAATAATTAGCTCTTTTAAGCAAGATTTAGCTATTCAAGTTAACAGTCTCAAGAAAAATAATACTACATGTTATAGTAACTGATTGGGGCAGATGCATTAGAACCTCAGCTGTAGAAAAAGAAACATATGCAAACTTAAAAATAATTTTATTTTTCCATTTCATTGTAGTGACACTGTATGTTTAGAATACATTTATTCCCAACCTCACACAAAGCACCTTGCTCTCAAGAACGGTATAAATGCTGAATAAGGAACAAAAGGTTAGGAAGAAGAAGCTACAGTATGTCTATTTGTTTTGCAATACCTGCTACGGCATTAAAGATCATCCTTTTCCCTCTTCATTCTCTGTGCTGAGACTGAATCTTATTGTTGAAAATTCAAAATGAGATGAAAGCAAAGGAGAATATCACACCATTCTGAAAACAGAGGGGGGAAATTCTTCAGCAGAAATAGTGCTTCAGTCATCTTACTTTCATAATTAAATTTTTTTTTTAGGTTCACAAGATTATGCAGTACACATAGCATATTGCTCTCATGTCTTGATCACCTTACAGTTGTAATTAGACTTGTACACACTAATTTATGTTTAATTTTTGCAACCAACCTCTGACGGAAAGATTATAAATATACTGACTCGGATGTAATCCATGTTTTTTGTGCATACAGCCTTTTTATTGCCACACAGAGCTCTTTGGTGCAATAAGATCTGACCATGTACTACATCTCTTTCTCCTGCTTTTTTAATTTTCTTTCCCTATTATTTTCTCTAACATTTTCATGTGTTGAAACAGAGTCAGGTGGCTGAAGGAGCTAAATATCTGGGGAAAGGCAGCAAGAGTCATCATTGGAGGAAATTCTTGGCTGGCACAAAGCTCAGGACAGACTGCATTTTGCAAAGCATCAGCAAGGGAGCAAACACTGAAAACACTGAAAACACTGAAAAAACTGAAGGATAGATAATCTATCCTTCAAATTACTATAATTATCCCACTTACACTTCTTGGAAGCTATTAGTATTGGCAATTCTCAATTGCTCATCTTTCTGCAGGACCAGATTTCACTTACCTGAAGTAATTCTCACTCGTCCTTGATGCAGACATGCCCACAAATTTGTATCAGATTTAGATGTAGCTTAGTAGACTCTGTTTACAGTACTCCTCTTACTTATTCTCAATTTACATATGATTTGCAAACTCCAAATTTTTCTGAGAGCTGAAGTTTTGGTTGATTTTAAGTCACAATGAAAGAAGAAATTTGGGGTTTTTTAAAACATGCATTTATTTGCGTGTTTCCAAACAATATTCTCATTTTTCTTTGTCTCAAATATTGGCCTCAGATTGTTTGAAATAAAACGTCCAACCATTTACTGGAAAACCAGTTGTGTGCTTATGTAAAATTCACTCTGAAGTTGCTTGAAATCTGGATACAATTCCTTTTGAAACCTAGCTTGGGACTCCCAAGTTCTCAAACTACGACAACCCTTTAAGGGCACTGGCCTGGTTTTGCATGCTAAACATGGGGGTTGCACCTGTGTTTAAAATTCAATCATATTCTCCTACTTAGGTGGACATAATTCTGCAGCCCCTTGAAATTCTGGGTTTGAATATAGACTCATTCAATGTAGACTAAAGACTTTTAGAGCCACCATCCTTAAACATCCATATACATAACTTCAAATGAGTGGAATCGCTTGCTTAACATTAAGCATGTTTGCAGATCATAGAGCATGATGGAGTGCTTTTTCCCATTGCAGTGAAGCTCCCAGTTTGAGAATCAAGCCCAGCTCCAGGCATGCTTGGCACAGTGACAAGAATAGGTCACCACAGCAGGCAGCCCCCTGCTGCCAACCAGCTCGAGATACCCAGCAAGGTGGTGGCAGGGGCTACAGATTGGTTTATTGCAGGTCCATGGACTGCACCTTCACACCGTACAGATATGGCCACAGTCCCCCACAGAGTGAAATGGCATACAGGCCCAGTTTGGCTTTCTCTTAATTACAGGCGTTTTCACTTTTTTTCCTCAAGCTGCAGACCACATCAGGAGAGATGTTCTTTATGTTCATAGAGTGTTTTTGTACCCACCCTGTAGATGGAAAAATAATATGAAGGACAGGATTTCATACTTTTAGCTGCTTTGATTCAGTAAAGGAAATGCTCAGTGTGAGTAATGTCATCCTTAATCAGCCTAGCCTTTGCACACACTTCAAAATACCTTGAAGTTAAATCAGTGCTGAAGTAAGACCTTTGTAAAGTTTAGCAGCTGAACAAGAAAGGCAATCTAGCTGTGTCAACATAATCAAGTATTCCAACAAGGCCTGTGAGACATAAAACAGGTTTGGAAATCCAGTACCTTCACAATAGATGGGCTATTCAGCATATTAGTAAATTTAAGCTATTGGATTTTGTGGTGGTTAATCAGTCCTTTCTCCAATATTGAAATATTCTCCAATATTGAAAGAATTCATATTAGTCACTTCCAATCTCAAGACATAAAAAAGTGAAGATAAACATTCATCAGAAAATTTCTTTTATGAATGGTTTATTTGACTTTATACCGTATCCACAAAAATAGAAACAGTTTTTAGAATCATCTTGTGACATATATTCACCAAGCTGAGATTTACAATGGTGATAGTCAAATATTTAATGTGGATTTGTTTCCATACATATACATTGAAGACGATGCTGTGAGAAGCAAGCAGGAATTATGCAATGTGCTGCAGAAAGAAAGATGAAAATGTAACTAAACCTTTTAATGTCTGTGTAGTTCACCAGCCTACATACAGTTTATCAGGATGTTTTTAGAGCAAGTTGCTTTAATTTTGTGCAGAAAATACAGTTTGAGACTGCTCATGTCAAACCTTTGACATTGTGATTTGCATGTAGTTATATAAATATAATATACTTTCCTATCTAGAGCTTTATACATATGAAAAATTATTGTACAATAAAAATCTATACACATGGTGCTACCAGTTCAGCAGCTACTAACTTAAAGAATACATCTAAAAATATGATTGCTCAGCCTCTGAAATATAAAATAAAAGAGCAATCAGAAATGCTTTTTGTTTAAATAGTAATTTACATAAACATTCATCTCTTCATTTTCTCCATTTGCTTAGGTCTGGTAAAAAGACTCCCTGTGGTTGGTTGCATCTGTCCTTGGCAAGAACTGTAGTTTTAAACAGTCCTTTTGTTTGTCTAAGGCTAAATTTAATATATTTGTAAAGCAGAGTAAATGTTGGCTGGCTTCTATTCCAACTTTGTGCTGTTATAATGCTGAATGACAAGTACCTAGTCTGAAAAGTTCTGCCGAGTGGGAATAGAAACTTGTACGATTTCCACATGCTAAAAGATGTGACAGTGAAAGACTGGCATTTATACTGCACCCCAGCGTAAATCACTCTCTAGATTTATACAGTATGTTTCTAAATAAACTTTTATTTTTCAAAACCTTTAAAAGCAGGTTTAGCTGCTGCTCAGTAATCAAGTGGTGTCACGTGTAGATCACAAGTTCATTTTATCTCCCAAGAAGTTTGGTGAGAGAGCTGGTAGAAAGCAGCTTTATGAAGGTATTACAATCAGTTGCTCTAAGATGTATGTTAACCTGAGACAAAGAGTAACAGTTTTTCAGATCTGTGACAGTACCACTGGTTTCAGATTTTCACCCAATGTGAGGATTTGGGGGGGAGGGGGAGTGTGAAGAGCATAGAACAAAGGACTGCAAATAACCAGGGGGTGACGGGAAGGAACAGTCTTTGGAGTAAAGTGAAGGTGCTCTCCACATCTGGTGGCCTGTTTTTTATCATATGAACTACAAAATGATGGTAAAATAAATGGAATGTAGCTAGTCAAGCTTAAAAAAAGAAATTACTGAGTTGCGCAAAAGCAGTTAAAAAAAAAAAAGACCAGAGAGAGATAGACCGAGAGAAAAAAAGTGCTTTGAAGTACAGAGGCCTGTAATTTGATTTGTAAATAAGATGAATCTCTCTCCACCCAGGTTATGAAAAGTAAAAATTGTTGTATATGGGTAATTGATAGTGACAGCTCTGGCATAGGCAGTGCAGGAGGTGGTGTTATTATTTGACATGCCCTACATGTGTAGATAACAAGTTAGGCTCTCATGTTTGCCTACACATTGTTGCTAAGCACATTTTATACCCTTTATATTGATACTGGTTTCATCTCTATTTCCTTTTAAGACAAACAAAAAATGGAATATCCTACAACCTCCAGCTGCATCTTGCTGCATTTCGAGCTAATATGTATTCAAATCCAGGGGAAGCCTGAAGAAATGGATATCGGATGGATTTAATATTCTTAATTTTTTTTCCTGGACTTCTCAGCTGCAGTTATTGTTTTCCAAAGTCCCCATCCCTGGAAAAGGGAGTTGGAATTGATCTTGGTTTCACCTCTGTTAACATCACAAAGAAAATCCTGTTTCTCAACTCCCACATCTCATGTACTTAGTGACCTGGTGAAGCGCTGCCTCCTCTAGCTTTTATTTCCTCGTGTTCTGCATGTGCTTGGTGCCAGCAGGAAGCATTTGTGACTTGGAAAAAGAAAAATCTGCCAATGAATGTTCAGTCTCCACATAGTGCTGCTAAAGATGAGCCCAAAATACTGACCCAGATGTGAATGTTCCCAAAACCTCACTGTTTTTATATTGGTGGTTTTTTCTCCAACTAAGAATCCCAAGCACAGCTGACAAATACAAATACAATGTAGTTAGGCTTGAGGGAAGCAAAGGGAATGAATATTTTACATGCACTGGAGCTTTGCATTTCTGAAGGGTTTTTTGAAAGTATCTGTCGAAGTGAGACTTGATCTGCCAAGAGGACCATACGACTCGAAAGAATGGGGAAACTGCTCGCTCAAGCCATGGGATTAATATATATTCTGCTTGCCCACCTCCTCACTGCTTCATATGACATAGTTTTGAATACTTTAATTAGGAACATAAAAGGTTCGGGAAGTATTAGTATTTCTACTGGGAAATTGGTGCCTTTTAGTAAGTTTGCCTAGTCAGAGAACAATAATCTTCCCTCAATACCTTTTGGTCCCTGAGATTGACTCTTCCTGCAGCTCACCTCAAAGATGTTAGTTAAAAACAAATATCCCTTTTCCTGGGATGAGCTGAATGCCCTTTGGAGATTAGGGAAGATACTCAGTATCAGGCAAGGTCAGGTCCTAAACTTCTGTCTACAAAAGAAGGTCCCAGTGGTGGAGGTAGCATGGGTTCTCCAAATAAATGGTGACAGCCACCTTGCAGAGCCACTGCTCCCTGTGGCTGGGATAAGCTAACTAAAGAAGAATCCACTGTCTGACTCAACAAAAGCAACTGAAAGTCAGCAAAGAGTTTAAACACTCAGAAATCAGAGGAGGGAAGGAACAAGTCGTATTGGCCAATGAAAGCTTATAAACCAGCTGACTATGGGAAAAGACTACTTGGCTCAGAGATGCTTTACTGTTTCCTCCACTTATAGTTGCCTTCCAAAGTGGATTATTATACTCCCAAATGCCCTAGTATTTCGCTCCTTCCTTTTCTTTGCATGACTCACAGCATTGTCATAAATCACATTGTGCCTGTATGATTTAAAAAAAAAGAGAAAAACTTCACAAGAAGGGAAAAAATAATCATAATTCTATAATGTTATACCACAGAAAACTGTGTACATTTTTTCCCCATACAGGACATACTTCACATAAAATAATTTTAAAACCAATAATGATAATGTTCCTTCTTCCCAACAGAAGTAGAATTGTTTTTTCACCCCAGTTTGGTACATAAATATAAGAAAATAGTCTTTGAATATTTACATCCAGGTGTTCTAAATGTTATTTCTTGACATATTTAATTCTCATTTTCTCTCCAGCCACGGGCATTCTTTCCAAATTTATATACTAATCTCCGACCATCCACACGCTCCAGGATTTCTCTTTTATAATAGTATCTGTAAAAATAAAAACATAGAAAAAGATTTAAGATTAAATTCACCTATGGTCCTAAAAGGCCACTGTCAATTAGGCAATTCCTCAGCTAGCTGAACAGTCTTTATTTTCTATTGATATGTATATAATACCGAAGATTATTATAACTGAAAGACAGAAAAGAAAAAAAAAATTGTCTTCTTTTCACTTTACATTAATTGTTTTCTGTCTGAATTTTACTATATTTCAAGTTATAGCCTACTGCCATACTTATCACACACTCTTATGAGATTTTATGGGGTATTTTCCAGATACGTCAGGATCTGAAATCAGACCAGGAAAGAATCTCTACTTCCATTTAAAAAAACATTTTGAACTTTCATATATCATGGAGAAAATGCTCAAAAAGTTAAAGCAAAGAACAAAGAAAATCCTCACATAGAATTTGTAAATCTATTTTAAGATAATGGTTGGGGGGTATGTCTAGTTTCTGAACATTGGAGGTCTCTGGCCATTCAGTAGTACATGAACATTCAGCTTTCTGCACCCATGTTTCCTTTCTAAACTGGTTGGACAGCAACAGAATGTAGGTTGTATATATAAAATAGGGATGTATTTTGTATATATTATATACATTATAGAGTACAGAAACAAGAAGGGAAAGAAAAGACAAAGAAGAACATAAGATTACAATCTCAAAACTAGCAGGAGAGACTCAGTTGTCAAAGAAAGCAACTGGTGCTGCTGTCAATTCATTTTTACAAGTCAACCAGATTCTCTATTCAGGTAGTCTCTTTACATGCCCCAGTCTTCTACAGCAATATCTCAGCTCACCTCATAGCCCGGCTGAGTTTCTCGTAAGTCATGCTGCTGTTGTTTTTCTTCTTTCCCCAGAGCTGAGCCACAGCTTCGGATTTTAAAAATCTGAAGACACCTTCTGACCGGTCTTCCCATTTGATTAATCCTGGGTTTTTCTCAGGATTGAGAAGAATATCTCGAATAAATTCCCAAAGATGAGTTCCTCGAGGGTCTGAAAGAGGAAAGGGGGCAGGAGTGTCTAAAGAGCTCTCTGGGCTACGCTTGCCATTTTTATGTCATGTCCTTACAGCGTGTCATCTAAAGATGGTGACCACTCAGTAGGGACAGGCCATAGTTCCTCGAGTGCAGGACCCCTACCTTGGAGACATATAGAGAAAAAATGCTGATAGCCTTTACACTGAGGCTGGCAATGAGTGTCAGCCTTTGGCAGTCTGAGCCCCATGGCAGGCAGGTAGGAGACCCAGCAACCAGGGGAAGCAGTCCAAATCACCCACTTCTTCCTTCTGCCTTTGGCACCATTTCTGCCCTGAAGATAGCGTGCTTAAGTCTTCCCCTCATCTCATTTGCCCATTTTTCTTGATAGACTTCTACAGCATGGCATGTAACCTGATGTTATCATGCAGTACGTGAAACAGAAAAGGTGCTGAATCTCCACACATTTAAAAGACAGACAGAAGGCAAAGGTGGTGAAATGCCATTCCACATCAATGAGTATTTGGTCCCAGGTCCCTTAGGTAGACTTAAAGAAGTAAGAAAGTGTAGAGTGGACAGAGAGATAGTGACAAAACTGGCTAGGCTAAATTGTATGTGAAAAGAGTATAAAAAAGTTGGACTGTGATATCAGAAAAGGCAAAACCAAATTTCTAAGTTTAGGCACAAATCCATCCCACAGTTACTGTAGAAATGGTACCAGGAAGTCCAGGTCAAAAAGAAAAAAAATTAAATAAATCCAACAAGTCAGATGTAGTAGTTTATGAATGAAGAATAACAAACACAGTGCCAAGGTGGGCCAGAAGGATAACAGTCCTTTGGTCCGAGTTCAAAAGCATGCAAGGGTTTAGACCAAATTAAGAAGGAAATAAGGTAGTCAAAGATGTGAAGGTAACTAGAAAATGGTATACAGTGCAATGAGGTAGATTTCAGTCAACTAATCCAGTATTTCTCTTTGTTATTATAATTGTTTTCTAGAACCAACAAAATGTGGACCTCGTCTATCTGGACATCAGTAACATAGTCAATAGATCATGACACAGAGTAGGACTGAAGAAACTGGAAACATGGGGTAATCCAGCATGGCAAAGTGACCTTTTCTATATGCCAAGGCTCTAACTGAGTTCTTAGAATCATAGAATATCTCAAGTTGGAAGGGACCCATAAGGATCACCAAGTTCAACTCCCTGCTCCTCGCAAGACTATCTAAAACCAAACCATATGACTAAGAGCTTCATCCAGATGCTCCTTGAACTCTGACAGGCTTGGTGCTCTGAACACTTCCCTGGGGAGCCTGTGCCAGTGACTGACCACTCTCTCAGTGAAGAACCTTTTCATTAGGTCAAATCTGAACTTCCCCTGATGCAGCTTCATTCCATTTCCTCGTGTCCTGTTGCTGGTCACCAGAGAGTGATCAGCACCTCCCCTCTGCTGCCCTCCTTGAGGAAGATGTAGACTGTGATGAGGTTACTCCTCAGCCTTTTCTTCTCTAAGCTGAACAAACCAAATGACTTCAGTTCTTCACAGGTCTGTCTTCAGACCAGTCCTGTCTAATCCTTTCATTAGCAACCTCGATATACACACAGAAAAAGGAAACAAAATATCTTTGTGCTGATAAAGTCCAGGAGTTCTGGTTGGGGAAAGTCACAGAGCAGGCTAAGAAGAAGAGCCAGGAAGAGACAGATAATCTGGACACCATATTGAAACAGGATGAAATGAAATACTACAAAATGCAGTGAAAAACCAATATTCAGGTTTTCTATTATAAATAGGGAATGACACAGGATGCAAGAGACATACAGAAGATATTTTCATCATAAAAATCTCAGTAAAGTACATTAATGGGACTACAGCAAAAAAATCACAATTATGGTAACCTGTCTCCAGAGTCACGTTGACTTAAAACTAGCAGAAAAAGCAGATGAGGGGAGTGGAAAGACTGAGAGGAGAAGAATGTGGCAGGAATGAGGGGCAGGTGCTTGCTTGTGGTGTCATGCATGAAAAGTTCTGCAAGGAGACGCTGAGCAGGGTCTCTGGTGCATGCTGCACCCAGCATGCACGGGCACGATCACGGCCATGCCCACAGACAGACCTTTCCGATTTAATCCTGGGTCTCCTTCACTATTCCTTTACTCCAGTCTGACAGCCCAACTCAGCACAGGGCAGAGGCAACTGATTTCTAGTTGCTTCCCTCTAAGCCCTCACTGATAAAAACAATTTGAAAAACATAACAAAACTGAGTAAAAAATAACACAATCAAACAGTACTAGAAACAGTCATGTCCTTGGAGGATTCAATCACAATAATAATCTAGCCAGTTTTGATTTCAAAATGCTTCCTTTTCCTTCCCGAAGGGGATTTGCTTTTAATGTGTTTCTTTTCCTTCGGTCCACCAACCGTTATAAACATGGATGTCAACTTACTGTGCTTCTTGGTGTGGGACTTTGGGGTATGATCCTGCATTTTTTTCACATCTGAAGAATCTGCAGAGAAGGAAAATGAAGCTTATTTGTAGATTTGATTAAAGGCTTTCCATTGACTAGCAGGTTGAAAGAAATAAAACCACAAAAAAGAATGAATATCTCTTTTAAAGCTAATCACTTTTCAGAAGGTAATCTAAGTGAGGAGGAAGGGGGAGAGTTTTGTTTTCTGTACTATATGAAAATCAGCATATTTCACAAAGAGACCATTGATGAATAAAGAATGAATGCAGAGATAAACATTTGGCTTTTGAAACCTAAATTTGATTAACAAATACCTCACCTCATGTTATGTGTGAGAGAGAGAAAAATAAGACGATCATGTCTATAAAAGGAATCCTGAATTGTCCCATTATGCCTTAGTCTTTGCAGAAGCTTGTATCATTGGGGGCTTATTTGTTTCTGAAGAGATGATCTAATGTGAAATGTATGCACTGGTACCAATGCACAGAATACTTACCTGACTAAAACATAATGAACTGGCACAGCATTGTTTTCTGGGGGGGAGGAAGGGGTGGGCAGGGGTGAGGAACAGGACTGTGCTGGTAGGAGTATTTGGCAGTTGGACATGCATATATTATTTCATGGCTCAGAGCCATAGAAACAAGCCATTTCTCATCAATGGTACTTTATCACCTGCAGCCAGCCAGAGGAGGAATAGGGTTTCTGGCACAAGTGTATCTTCAGAAATGAAGAAAAAGTTCCCCCCTGTTCATGACTGTAACCTACCTCACAGTCTGCACGTTCAACCCTCCTGCCCTAAAACCACTGCAGCTTGGCTCTGCTCTTGGCATTAATGAATAGCTTTCATCTGATCGCTCTAAGTCTCACAAAAGCTGTGGGATAGTCCTGAGAGGGAGCTCCTTCTGTGTTTGCTTTTCAGAACGCTTCGTGCCTGAATTCCATAAAGCAAAGCTTAAGGTCCCACGCACCTTTTCCCAGCTTCTTTGAATGCACGATTATCATACTTTTCAAGGAAACTGGGCATTTGCATGGGAAAATGACTCACAGGAAATAATCATTTGCATAGAAACTTGTCAGATTTGCACAAGCAACTGCAATAACTGCATGTGAAAAGACAGATGCAAAGATATTCACACACTTGCTTTATTCATACATAACTGGAAGCATAAACTGAACAGGTCAGTGAGGATAAGCCTAACCTCCATTATTCTGAACCTGACATAATTATTGTCCTTTATCCCTAAGCAGCAATCGCACTCCAAGTCATTTTGCCTTCCCGCTCTCAAAGACCAGGAACTAGCCTGAACCTCACTCAGCTTGCGGGGAGGCAGGGAAGTAAAATGAGCCTTATTTCACTGCATTTCCTCACATTATGATTCCCTTGATGTTATTAAAAGTCTGTGGGAACTCTAGTCAAGGACAGAAGGACCCAGTCCTTTATTTGGCCTCTTATATAAATCCTCCTCATTTTAAAATCCCACAATGCACTTGCAAATGTTTATTACGCTCCATTTGACTGGAGATTTATTCTTGGAAGTTTAGTTGCCTTCTGCCTGGCTGGTTATTTATTCTGGATTTCAGCTGTGTAAATAGTCTCCTGCTCTGCCACCACTCCTACGTGGAGACCGGTTTCAAACATGCCATGTTAGGAGGCTGGGGCCTGACAGATGAAAAGAGTTATGATGTAGTTTCAACAAAGCTGTCTTGCAAAACTTTTGACAAAAGGTTGCACAGTATTTGCATATGATTCAGGAATGAGCCATTTTTTTTACGGGATATACAAATTCAGTTTTTACAGGAGGCTGTGCCCTTGGCGTGCCACCCTAGCTCTAGGCTTAAGCAGTCAGAGGGTAAACACACCGTGCCAGGATCTTGACAGGTCCCCAGTCAGTCCTGTTAGAGAGCTCCAAAATCCTGGTAGCCATCTTGTGAGAGTGGGTGGAGGTGGCGGAGAAAGCAAACAGAGAGCTTTAAAGTTTGGTGGTTTTCTTCTTCTGGTCAGGTTTTCTCGCTTTTTTTTTTTAATTTATTGCTCAGTGCATTAGTTTAAACTGTGTATCACTTGGCAAGTCTGGCTGTGCTGCCAGGCCAGGGAATGCAGTGACGAGGCAGGCACAGAAGCAGTGACTGCTTGGGTGTGCAGAGGCACAGGGCTGCCCCGGTGCAGAGACAGCGCAGAAGGCTGCATCCTCAGGAGTGTGCTTTCCTTTCTCAGCCTCCCATGACATCCACTGCTTTCTCCCTCGGGTCTGTTTGCTTAACAGCCTTCTAGGAAGGACCTGCCCCCTTTCTCGCTCCCCTGCCATCACTGCTCTCCTCTTTTTCCACTGCTTCACCCTCTCACCTCTGCCTGTGGTGCCTGCCCCTGGGACACGGCCCGCAGAGTGCCCCAACACGTGTGCACAGACTGCACTTTTGCTGGGCACTACTGCACATAGGTTTGCTGTTTCTCCTGCCCTTTAGCAGGCAGATTGCATCTCTGCCCCATGGATGCACCGTGGAGGGGTCAAGAGGCGTGCGGTACCTGCCCTGCTGTCAGCTGAGATGAGCTCCAGGAGGAAGCCCTTCTGCTGCAGCAGTTGGGCAGAGGGCTTCATGCCTGACCTACGGCTCCCCCAGGCTGACCCCCAAACGCAGCCCCAAACCTGAAACCCTACTCAGCATGAACCACTGCCTCACTAGGGAAACACAGACACTTCTGGGGAGGAACATGGCACTCATATGCCACACAGAGAAGTGTGGTGGAGCTGGAACATTGCCTCTCCCTGACACTAACATCTTCCCCTTTGACTCAGTCACTTTAAAAGATACATGGAGTTTCTGGATTATTTGATCTTTGTATTGACAGAAGAGAGAAACATTTCTTTAAAGAAAGCTATTGTAATAATGATAGCTAAAAGAGCTGTCAAGATCGCTATTGCTTGGTTTAAAATTACTGGAAGCTCAGATTCAGTCCTACAACAGAAGACCACAGAGACTATTATACGTCGGTAGCTCTGGGACAAGTGACAAACAATTAACAATATAATTACAAGTTTCTTACCAGGAGGCTGGTGACTAGGTGTCGTCATGGAAATCTGAGCACGACAGAATGTTTTACTGTCCAATAGCTCTGGGAATTAGAAAGAACACATTTAAAGTAATAGACTCAGACAATAAAGCCATCTCAGAAATGCACGAAATATTGTGATGCTAGTTACCTACTGTGCTACCATAGCCACTGTCATACAGGTAATTCTCTTCTTTCCAGGACACCATTAATGATGGATCTGAAGGTAAAGGACAAAAAGGAAAATCAGATAACGAAAAGAACATTTTTTAGCACAGAGTTGAATATTGAGAAAGGAGCAAATAAGAAATCTGCAAAAAAGATCTGTGAAAAGAACCAAGAAGTGAAAGGGCTATGCATGGAATTATTTCCTTTCACTCAAATTGTGGATGGGGTTTTGCATACTCAGGCAAATGTACTTACACAAAGCACTGACTTTTAGAAATAATGTAGCAGGCTCTTCCTTTTCCTGGCTAATATATCATTTATGTCTGCCCTTGAAGGACTTTTCCTATGCCAGACCAAGTCTAATTCTACCCAATCTAGTCCCAAATTCTCAGCCCATAGTGATTATGAGAGTGCTTTGGTGCCATAGAGATGAAAGTGTTCTCAAATATCCAGTAAAACCGGAGGATGCTTATAATAATAATTTATTTCTATAATGGCAGAGCTCAAAAGTCCCCTCCGAAACAGCTTCATGTTTAAGCACCTAGTGAGAAACATCAAAGCCTAATCCTATATAAAGGGCCATTTTATTTCAGGCACATCAAGTTTCCATCTTTAACATAAAAAAAAACACCTTAATGATTGAAGAGCAATAATGTTTAGTAACCAGAGGTCAGATGGCTCAATACAGGCAGAACAGAAACATTGCCTTTATGACCTGGACACTGATCAGGAAATTACTCTCTTCGCAGTGCATTTTTGAGGTCAGAAGCCTTAAAAAAATCTCTTTTCCTTTTGAATCCAAGTCAGAAAGGATGAAATAAAAGGTTCAAATCTAGGTTTTACTTCATTTCTTTTCATCTTAATATAAATGAAATAAACTCCCCCAAAATTAGTTATAGCTAAATCATCACGTTTGGCTGAGTTACCACTTATGACACAGGAATTTAGCAGGCATGCTAAGTAATAGCTGCATGTTTGGGCACCCAGAGCTTGTGTTCCTACAACAGCACACGCCCTTTGCTTGCTTGGACACATGATCTGCCTGATGTTGCCTCTGAAAACAGGCCTTACCTAGCCAGAACATGGGGAGACAGCTTGTCTTCCCATTTCGGCCTTTTTCAGTACCCATGCCTTTGCAGTTGTGATGGTCTGCTGGGATGAGGCAGGCTTCCCCTCCAACCAACCAGCCCTGTCCCTGCTGGTTCACAAGGAGTCCCTTCCCCTGCAGCCCCAACCCACACCGTCTGCTCCTCCCCATGTAGAAACTAAACCCACTCCCACTGCCCGTGGTCAGCATTGCCAGAGGCCCTCCACGCCACTTCTGATTCAGCACAGCTAGGAGAACCATCAGTCAGTCCTGGGCTTTGACCCTTCCAGGATATGCAGCTGAGGCACTTTGCACTGCACTGCTTATCTCTAGTGGGAAGAAAAACTAGTGTTATACCAAGATCTCATAAATCAGGACTTAAAAGATTACTGCAGTTTCCTATATGGCAAACATTGAGGCTGCTGTATGCACATCACCTACGCCACGTGGGCACAGGCAAGGAGCGCATCACAGAATGCAGTGCTTGCCCACTGCAAGAAGGTGAATAGTGTCCCTGGCTGGAGAGGCTGGACTCTTCTGGGTTGGCTGAATAAGCAGGCTGACAGTATTTGTGAATCTGTATTCGTTCTGCCAGGAGATATTAAAACATTGCTCATGAACAATCCCACACACAAAGAGGCTGGGACTAGTGGGATAGAGAGTGTTTGGATACAGAGGTGCTCTGGAAAAGGAACCGGGAAAATACTTGTGCCTGAAGAGGAAGATTGAACCAAGCTGAAGTTCTTTTCTTGGTGAAAGAAAGTCCTCAGAGAAAAGGGATGTAGCTATGAAAATACTGGAAAAAAAGACTGCCATAGGAAAAATGCAGATTTGGTCAAACCAAAATACTACCTGTATTTTAGTTTCATTAAAACATGCGAAGAAATTGAAATGCAACCTTTTTTTTTTTCTCTCAAAGTTGTTTTGTTTGTAAATTTCCTCGTTTTAAACATTAACAGCACTTCACAACAAAATATTTTTTCTTTTTTAAAACTAAGAGTACTGTGAAAATAGTTCCTTTGAAATCTTCTCAATGAAGCATAGAATGAAGTCCTCGACAAGCTGTACTCACTGAGCATTTCAAACTATTCCAACTCTGAAGAGCTGATACTGCAGAGGTCTCCCAGAAAAAGTGGCCACGTGCAAACTAAGATATGGTGGTACGACTCAAAACTTGAAAAAGTAGACATTGACTGATATTTGGTTTACTTCTTTTATTCTGCATGATATACTTTCCATTTTATGTAATGCCATTTTGATGTGTCTTTCTTGGAATGGACAGCTTCCACTTTTTGTCACTATCAACGAAAGCTACCCAGCTGTTACTCACCTGTTTGTTCTGTCTTCACAATGGCATTATGAGATTGGTACATGTCACTTCCGCACTGGCCTGCAAGAAAGCATATGACAGATAGGATATATGACAACGAGCACAGAAGAATCATAGATATTAGGTCCAAGCAGCAACTGCTACACATGAGCCAGAGGGCTAATTTTAGAGTTTGATTAGAGTGGGAAACATACCCTTTCCCCTGGTCCTTCAGACTTCTGCCTTATGTCATATCTAAGCAATTTAGCAATACAATGAATGAGGTATAAGCAGCTTATAGCAAATGTAGCAAATCAGAACTGCCAGGTAGGTCTCTGGGGAATGTAAGCAACTTCTGAAGATCCCAGAATTCAGACCACTGTACATATGTCTCTGCCTAACATCTATTTACCATTCCATTTTAGGTGCTGAAGGTTGCTGTAAAGCAGTTGCCCTGCTGTCCCAGCTGCCTGAGTGAATTCCTGCAGGCTCATACGGCACAGATGTTCCCCATTGATATCAAACTCCTGGAAGGGTATGCAGTTGGCATCCAGTTGGTTGGTATCAAGGAGATGCTGCAGCCACTCCCAGACTTGAAATTTAGTCCAGTACTGTGGGTGTATTTCATGCCACTGGGTTCCGTAGAAGCTGCTGGACACTGGAAAAGAGAATAGGTACTTACTCTCTCTGTTAAGACCACAGGATTATGTAGACAACAACAAAGATCTACAGCTAAATTGCATTCCCTGGAAGTCTACAGATCTAGATTATTTTCTCTGTCCTTAATGCTAGCTCAGTATCTGTTGCTGGAGAAGGTATTGTTTGTTTTTTTTTTTGCTTCAGCTTTCTATTAAAAACTGGGAATTATTACATTACACCTCTCTTGGCAGATTACGTATGTAGGAAATAATTTATTAATGTTGGCTAAGTACACCAAAATTCTTTGATGGAAGGTACCTTACAGAAGTACCGTTGAAAAGGTATATTGATCCTTGTGTGGGAAAATAATTTTAATGCATCAGAAAATGATGGAAAAGCTTTGCAAAATTTTCATAATATGATGTGGAAATTTTCTTTGAATAAGGTCTTAATAAGGACTGAATATGAATTGTGGGAGTCAGTCAAAGAATGGTAAAAGCCACTTTCATATTGCCCCACACTAAAAGCCTATCAGTAGGACCCACAGCTTCATGATAGAGCTCACTTTCTGATGAATGCATGTTATTTCTGTAGTCAAGTAAGGTGATTTCTGAATGCAGTTGCAAAATTCATTTTTAGTTATGGAAGCTGCCTAATTTTCCTGTTAGGATGCCTGAATCTTTTTTTTTGGCAAACTTTCCAGCTGCTCTCAGTTGTTTGACATTGGACAACAGTAATTTACATGTGTAAATGAAAGAAATTGTATGTGAGGATAGGATAATTATCTAAGATAAGAGCAAAGGCAGGACTGCTTTGGTCTGCCCTCACAGAAGAGCTGGCAAAAGGAGTTCAGTGCAATTTATTCCTTGGGAAAGGAGGACAATGGAATATGTCAGGCAGAGGCGGCGGCATGGTAAAATGCTCACAAGCGCATGAAGGCTTTAAGGATGAGGGAATGAGAGACTGCAGAGGTAACTGAATTATGGGAGGAGAAAAGACTGCCATGGCCTAGGTCCAGAATGTGGCACCAGTCTGTTCCCAATGTCCCCAAGAAAAAGATTACCCACACAGCTGTGAGAAACACTGACAACAGTGGATATTGCTAGAGGACCACAAGCAACAGAGTTGGTGCATTTTAGGAAATCACCTCCCTTCAGGTCCCACTAGAACTGAAGTCTCTTTGGTTGAGTTACTGTGCCCAATGCTAGTTTCCAGGTAAACACAAAAAAGCTCTACTGTTATTTATGTTTATCAACATTGGCCAACAAGGTCTGCGTCAGTAACTTAGGGAGTTTGCAGTACTGTTTCTCATCCTCCTGTTGAAGAATTTGGGGAATGAGTGTGGAAATGATTAAGAGTGTGGCATGTCAGAGAATAAAGGTTTGATAGAGCCATCAAGTATTCCCTGAAAAGGAGGTTTCTATGTATTCCTATCACTTCAGAAAGGTAAAGAAATTTCAGAGGCCACTAGACTCCTAATGTAGATGGAGAGTCTTTAATGAGAGGAAAGAGTAGCTGGGTAAAAGGAAGTGAAGTGGTGAATGGTTGTAGAGGCTGGTCTGAGCTTTTGGCTTCCTGTGCCTCTAAAGCACAAGTGAATTCTGAGAAGTTACACACTAGAAACATGAAAATAGATCCTACCATTCCCCTTCATGAAATCCAGTGCAAAATGAAACTCTGTCAGGATTGTTTTCCCTATGAATCTGTTACAGGCAAGTCAGCACATTTATTAAGTGCACTCTTAAGTATTCCTGTGTATTTAGAAATCACATATGAAAGAGAACAAGAGCTTCATTAAGCTCTTGTTCATTAAGTTTTGTTGCGGCATCATTTGGATTAGAAGGACAACTTCTAACGTGTTTGTTTAGATTTTAAAGGTTTAGCTGTTGACTGAGTGATAAAAAGAATTTTAAAATTATATCAAACACTACATATATGTAGATATGAACACATTTTTATACCTATAGCCAAATAATCAGAAAATAGTGAGGAAAAAAAGAAAAGTTCTCAGATCACAAGTTATCTAGTGCTCTAATGCCAGTCTAATTTGAAAGATATCTAGTAATTTGAGCTGAAACACCAAGTACATTAAAGGAGCAAAAAAGACTATTCCCCTGGTAAGCTGGAGGGGTGATTAGCATTGAAGAGTAATGTGGGTTCAGAAAAGACTTGAGGGGTGAAGGTAAGAGAGAAAGAATTCTGGACCAACGAGAGGGAACTTGTGGCACTTTCAGCACCACTAAATTCATTTTAAGAAAAAGAACCAGTAAGGAAATGAACCATAAACTGGTCACTTTCTGAAACAGTGTTGCGAGTTCAGCTTTCTACAGATAAAGTAAAAAATGGAAAATTTTCTTACCAGAAGTGAAACACCTGTAAATTAGTTTTACTGAAAAATAATATTTGTGCATGCTTAAAGGTGTAGTAGCCCCTTCCACCCTGCCTCCCCCCTCAAAACCACGGCTCAGAGACATTGAATTCTTCCTACCATTGCATGTGGAATACCCGTCTGTCCAGGAAGGCTGCTGGTGGAGTAGATTGCTGCTGGAATTGATACTCATTCTGCCAGCTCCTTCCAAAATCATGATCTGTAAGTGAATCGAACAGCTTGCTTAGTGAGTGGTCCAAGGGGTAAATGTCAAAAAAAAAAATAGTAAAATCCACTGAAGGTGAAGTGAGGAAGCCAATTCCATTTGTAGAAGATACAATTGAAATCAAGAACATGTTGCCACAACCCCTTTTCCACTGCCACAAAATCTTCTTATGATAAACATTACCATGATTGATTTGCATATACAAGAAGCAAGTTTCTACAGCTGCCCATCCATAAATGAATAATCTGTAGTCAGAAAGGAAGCTGAATGAAAAGACAAGGTTCCAGACAGAGCAATACAGGAAAACTGCCAAGCTTTGAGAAATGAAATACTAAATAGTTTTACTTTTTTTCCCCCCTAATTTAAAGAGAAATGTGGTTTAAACATGTTTTACTTTTTTTCTTTTCTTTTCTTTTTTTTTGGGGGGGGAGAGAGAAAGGACTTTTCAATAATTGCAAATGAAACTATACAGTTGACTTAAATTTCTTGTAAATGAGACAGATATTGTTGTTACAGGAACACCATTTTGGAGTGACACCACCCCGAAGACAGCATTCCCTCTTTTCAGTAACACAGACTTTTCTTTCTACTTATCTTAGCATTAGCACCATGAGTAAAACTGTCCTTTATTTTATTTATACTGTAAAAAACCCACCTACTTATATGATATATTAGAAAAATATCATATACTTATCACATGCTTAATCATTCCCGTGAAGGTATACAAAATTCCCCAATTACAGGTATTCTTGATACATTGTCTTTCAGCGGTTTGAAGTTGCAAAGTTTAAAAAGATACATTGTAACTATAAACATTCTTCAAGAGTTTGGCAAAGTAATTTGTTAAATATTATAAAGGCTTCAGATTGTTGTTCTTACAGAAACACACAGAAAGAAAGCCAAACTTTTTTTTCAAAAATATTCTAAATTGAAAGCTAAAAAGTCTGTAAAAATGAGACTTTAGTCATCAGGGTGCATGCAGCCAGACTTCAACCCAGAATTAAAAAGAGGATGAAATATAAAATGGAGGTGTGAAAGTTAAAGTCACTGGCCTTGGCAGTTTATCCACTGAGGCCAATGAGAAAACTTCCGTTGAGGGCACACCCTGACCCCCAACAAGTTCATATGAGGAACCTTTTTGGTAGGAGAAAAGGGGTCACTAGAAACACTCACAGCCTCGGCTTTAAAGAACAGTCTGAAAATGACAAAGTTGCAAGTCTCCCTCTCTCTTCCCTCCCAGCCAGATACATCTGTGTGTTTGGAGGGGGCAGGAGAGAGAGAGACGTTACTAAGAATTGCTTAAAAGCCAAAGCCCTGGAAGTTCATCACAGGGAATGGTGCTTTACAGTATAACCTAGTTCAGGGCCTTTTTTTGTAGCTATACAGAATGGCAAAATCAAACCATGGATCTTTTAACAGTCATTTTTGACCCTTAATTCTAGTCTGTGACCACCAGGAAGAAGAATTTAATTTTTCATAGCAGGTATGTGGGGATATAAAATATTAACCATTAAGAGAGATATCTATTGTCCCACTCTGGCCAAATAAAAGATGACTGTCATACCAGACAGTAAATTTTTGCAAGTTAAAAGAGAGACTTTTTTAGTCCCATGTTAAATCAAAGTGACTTAGGATTGTGAGGGAGAAAATGTAAGGAAGCATTTATTATACTGGTTATAAAGAACGTTCAGTACGTAACGTGAATACAATTTATCTCATATACTTGATATATAAGGACTTTTAAGCAATAATGCGTGTTTGACAGTCAGTGCTTACCCTTCTGAGATTATACAGGTTAATGATATATCCAGTTATTTATTTAACTTGGGTTTTAATCATTTAAGACAATTAGGTATGAATGACTGAAGTATTAATGATAAAGACCTTATTACAGTATCAAATAGAGGTGAGGTAGCATAACAGCTATTCTGGGAAAACTACAAAACTTGAGGATTATCAAAATACTCTTAGGAACTTTGTTTCGTAAATTAACTTCTTTTTAAAAAATTACAGTATTCATTTAATATTGAATTTCAACTTACTGATCTGAAGTCCCATTTTCAGAAGCCACCTCAGAATTTCAGGTACTGTGCTGTGTGGTTTTGTCATCTGCACTTTATGCAGTTCCGGGAATTCTACATAATTTTCATGTCTGATACTTGTGCAAATAAAAATGTATCTGGAAAAATGTGTGCATATGAACTGAAATGATTTATGTGTTCAAGCTCCTGTGTAATTTTGCCCCGAAAACTCACTTCAGGTAAACTCTCATTTTTCGTTCTTCATAACTAATCAGGTGAATTTCCAACCCAAAAGATCCTATGACACTTGGATTTAGCAACCGAAGGTACGGATAAACCAAATCTTGCACAGTTTTTCCACCCCAGCAGTAACCAAAACCAATGCACATTAGAGACCTGAGAAGAAGCACTCTGACAGCCTTTCCCCTAGATTTGGATTTCAGTTATTTTTCTTTAAAATCTCCTTCCCCTGTCTAACAATCTAGCAGACAATATCCGTAAACAAGATAATAGTATTTTCAGATAATGTGCATGGAACTTGCTTTATAAATTAATCAATCAATACATCACATTTTTGAAAGTTATAGAAGTTATCTCAACCAGAGTAACTTAATTAATTTCCAATATCACCTATGGGAACAATTGTGCATGAAAGGAAGAATTTGCAATTTGACAGGATTTAGCTTTAACCCAAGCTTTCCCGAAGTTCTGCGTATTATTCAAAGTACTGTTTTTTTTGTGCTTGAAATTTTTCAAGTCACCTCCTTTATCTTAAGGCAAGGGTGTCCCTTATTTGGAAATCATCCTAGCACTTTGTTCAGTGTGATTATAAGGTCCGACTAACATAACTTCCACACTTTTCTTCGCACATTATGAATTATGATCAAGCGTATTTTCCCTATGAAAACTACACTGTGATTTTCTCTATTTCATCCTATATATGCCTTTCTTTGATAGACGTTTATGGCAGATTTATGCTTATAGCAGTGTCTCAGCCCATACTTGGAAAGATTTTGAGTCAGGATGTTGGAAGGAGTGTGCTCTTCATTAGTGTAGGGCCAAATCCTCAATCTCCCTTGTGTACAGACAAACCTGGTTACAGGGTGTGAAGCCTCAAGGGGAAGGACACATAATGTGTTCAGTTTTCTTTTAATCATATGCCACGTATCAAAGAAAACGGCGGATGAAGCCTGGTTTCCTATGAATGTGTATCTTGTGGTTGGATTCTCTAGTGTGAGTGCTGATTGAAGTTTTTCCCACGGTTGGGGCATTCATAATATCTTATTGTCTCAAAGGAGTGAGCTCAAGCTTCACTCTTTCTTTCAGATGGAGTATTAATAGATTTTCCTCCTGTATTTGGCAGCCAGTTTTCATTAATCCTGTAAGAACCTCATATCGTTGAGACTTCTACCCCATATCAAATTAAATTAAAATCAGTGACCGGACTAAAAGATTGTTACAGGCCAAATGCAAAAGCCAACACACAGAGAGAATAACCACAAAAGCCTCATTTCCTCAGGAAACCATGTTAAAAGGGATTTTAGCTGAGCTGAGATTTTGGAAAACAATATAAAAATCTTGGGATATGTCTCACTACTAAGACATGGTACATTATAAATGAAAGCAAACATGAAATATCATATGTGTATATGCACACATGTATTTATATACGCATATATGCCTCTCTGTGTGTGTGCATTGCAGGTATCTGTACACATTTCCATTCTTTTCCACTGAAGAAGAGCCACATCTGGAGTAAATCTTTTGACACTTCTAGGAGCATGCACAGTTATGAGATACACAATTAACACTTTACTCAATCAGCAAGGTTGTGCACTGGTGTTCAGCAACATTCTTTCTAGAGAGAGTCCTGTGAGAAGTGATGAATACATAAAGAAAAATTTTAAAAATCTTTTGCCTATATTCAATATATCAGGTGGTATTCAAAGACCAAACCCTGAAGGCCTCTCTTAGTGAAAGCTCTCACTGGAGTCAGGAGGAGCTTTGACCAAACCGCAACCCAGCAACTTTGCAGTAACAGGAGGTCATTTGCTCTGTTCTTCTTGTCTTCCTTCACTGCTTGACCACTCTGAGTAAATAGCAGTAATGGAAATAGCAAGGAGCCATGGCCTGCCCATGGGGCAAAACATGGAGCATTGCAGAAAAACTTATTTACAAGTCCTTGAACCTTGAACACTGTATGGCGCACTCTATGCAAATTATTTTATTGCAGTACAGGTGTGCTGTGAAAACAAATTACTCTGATACCCATTTCCACATTCAACCCAACGAGCCTTAACATCCAGATAATGAGCTTTGACTTTCTTTGAGCAAGAATCTTTCAAGAACGGCTCATATTAAATGACACGAAAATGCTGAATCCAGTATGAAAGGGGAATAACTAGTAGAAAGAAAATGAGTGAATCCTAAAGTACTACAACCAGGGTGATTGTTCAGACATTGATTTGTACAGTTAAGCAACACTGAACTAAGGGTCTCATTTATTACAAATATGAGGGGGGTGTGGACCACATAGGGGAGGGGGGCCTACAGTCTTCTGGTTTGTAAAGCTATGTACTCTCTGCAAAACACAAAAAAAAGATGTTTAAGTCAAATCTGACTGAAACTATTAAACTATGACTCCACCCGTAAGCTATGCAAAGTCTAAGGGTGACTTCTAGCTCAGACAAGCTCAGTGCAGCTCCTCCTGGCATGTCCCAAAGGGTGGATCTCTTTTGGTGTATTTGCCTATGGGATCCTTCCCTATTTTTCCCCTTTTACCGTCACGGCTGAACTTCAAATGTAGATTTCACCTGGGCCTATTTCCTTTGAAGTATGTTATGTACACAGTGAAGTCACAATCCCTGCTTTTCAGGGCTTGGAGTTTATGGAACAAGTATGTACAGAGTATGTTAAATATTTTAGATCATTCCTGCACCTTGGATTACAGTCAAGCACTTAAACAGCAATCTAAAATAAATTATACCAGGTAATAAGTGCAGCTGCAGAGGAATGGAATCTGGATTTTAATCTTTTTCTTGAAAAATCAAAAGACAACCAAATGGGCTGAGTTTTCAAGACACCAGAAGCAAAGGACACGCACAACAAAGCAGGTGGACCTGCTTTACACATATGGTTACTTCAGAAATACAAATGCATTGCACTTGTAATGTATATGATCAATTAGCTCCTTTGCATTCCAATGACCAATTTTACCTCTCCAGTGAGGTAAGCACAGGCACAAATTGAATATATGAATATTGAGATCTTGTTTGCATGTTACCATGAGCTTTGGGTCTTCTTTTTTTGTTTGGGCTGTTGGTTTTTTTCCCCTCTCTCATTTAGTGTGTATTACTACCAGGGTTGCAGGGTATTATTCTGAGCCAGTGTACCTATACATACAGTTATGGCTGACCCTAAGACTGCCCTACGATCTCTGTCTACCTGTTTTGCAAAGGTCTCAAGTTCATCCTTGGTGTCTGTGCCAAACTCCGAGGTAAGACATCATCCCTGCCACAGCTCATTTTCAGATATGACCTTTTCTGCAGTGTATTAGGATCTCTTTTGGACATGTACATCCACATGTAGCCATCACACACTTCCTTGTTTCCATTCCTTTGTTTTAGTGCCTGAAAAGCAGAGAGAAGCCTCAAAAGCAACAACTAATCTGCAGGCTCATTCCCAGCAGGGATCCCCTTCACACAAAAAAAAAGCTTTACTTTGGACCTGTGAGGTACCATTCAGATGACAGTCTGTGCAGCTGGCCTGGCTGAGGATAGTCTCAAGACTCATCACTAGTATCATTGCAAACATAGCCCATAAAAATCTTTTTCCAAACTCACTGAAAGCTTTGAAGAAAGATAATATGAAAAAGAACTATGATCACACTCAGTATTTATTATCTAACATACTGTGTTTGATGTATTTCATTTTTAGTCCATCATATGTACCTCCGGGGCATAGTAACAAAATGTGTTTACTGAATCACAGAGTGCGTGAGAAGCTCAAGGAATCTTTTTTGTAAGAAAATTGTCTAAATAATCGCCAAAACTCTTTGTGTTCAGGATTCTGGTTTGAGGCTTTGGAGCCAATCTTTTTCCCTTCTACATCTCTCTGAACTGCACATTCCTGTGCTACTTTATTTTTGGTATATACAGCTGTGGTTCATATGCATAAACCCACTTTTGCATGTGCAAAACTCACTCTTGGTGAGCTTTCAGAGAACTACATTGAGACCTTGATCATTTACTGTTGTGGGCTTTTGGAAAGGAAGAGCTGGGTTTATTCTTTTGTTTTCTTTGAACCTTGTATATTAAATGTATACATGAAGGTAAACTGAAAGACGAGCAAAAGGAAGATGAATAGAAAAGGAGCATTTAACATTTACCTACATTACAGATAGGTTCATGATAAACAAAATCAAATAAAGCTTGATTGGAATCTTTTATTACTAAAGATCTGATTTTCATG
Source organism: Limosa lapponica baueri (assembly GCA_002844005.1). Taxonomy (NCBI): domain Eukaryota; kingdom Metazoa; phylum Chordata; class Aves; order Charadriiformes; family Scolopacidae; genus Limosa; species Limosa lapponica. The sequence continues at coordinate 52,775 of KZ506759.1, read as the reverse complement.
ATGCACTACAAGGCAACTTTTGTAAGAGATATGTGGTGGTTGTTTAAACATGTTCATATGGATGCTTCAAAATCTTGTATATATATTTTAACTAAAGAGAAGCTTAGGTAGAAGAGTTAGGATCAAGATCTGTATCTGAGCTATCCTGCCGCTCCAGGGTTTGGTTCTTATCTCTCTCTTAATGATGTAATTTAAAGACAAAACCATAGTTCAGTTTCCTTTTTGAGAGAGAACAAAGTTCATTTTTTGAATGTAAAAAAAAAAAATAAATGAAAATTTACTTGATGGTATGCAAAGTCTCATAGGTTGTTTTTCCTCTGACCTTTTTTCTTGACAATCAACAATCTTCATATGAACTGACTTCAATTTTCAAGGTACTCATTAGTATAATGAAAATAAAAGGTACAATTTTAAAAGAGGCTTTGTTTGTTTGTCTGTTTTACTAAATCAGAAGCAAACAGAAGGCCAACTGTGAACAGAGAGTCCTCAAGGCATAAATGTGCCTGGCAGTGTTAACTGCCAAAGGTTGGTACTTCTGCAGATTTTACCCATAGTTGTTACCGTAGCAAAGGAGACAGTGAACTGGAACCTGCCACTTAACGAGGATCCGGTGTGTGGGATCCATTCTTCCTTGCCACATCACAGGCTAGATGTGCCTCATTGCCATGCCACTAGTTTTTGAATATGAAAAGAGATCATAATTTATTTTACTGTCAAAAAGCTCATTCTCCTTTTGCAGGAGATCTGTGCACAGATTTGTATATTATTACTGGGATTGCTACTCTTAGAGTTAAGACAAAAGTGAGTCAAAAATGGTTTTATTTCTTGTGATAAATGTTTGTGTCATTTTGGCATTAACATATCCTTAGAATGTGTGTAACAAGTAGATATATATTTGCTAAAAACTGGTAAAAAATCAGGCTTTTTTCTTTTTTTATTCTTTATGAATAAAATACAAAAATTTTTTGTGCTGCAAAACATGGCTTTGACCGGCATATGGCACTCCTTTAATTACTGTCTGCACCACCTCAGCAAGTTCATGATAATTTGGGTCAGCCATTTTTCCTGAATATTTAGTAGTCATTTGCCATATATTCATCAGTCTAGCCTCAGGGGTACAGAGTCTTGGAAAACACAATAATGGGAAAAACTGCCTTTGCTCTTTATTCTTCTTTCAGCACTTAATACCACACCTCATAGAACAACTCCACACCTCCTTTCATGTCCTTCCTATCTCTTCGGTATATCCTTCCTCTAACCAGGAGCCAGCTCATCTACCTAATCTCTTTTGCTAAATACCTTTCTTTTGCTTACAATACACTAAATATACAAATGGCCAAAAAGCACTCTAGATGCCCCTGTAGCTTGACAAGCCACATGTCTGTAATTAGACAAGAACCTCATCAGCTAACAAAATATTACCATCATGTTCTAACACCTTCTCCTTTTCCTTTGGCTCTGGTTCCCCAACCACTTCCCTCTGCCTTCCATGACACTTTCCCTTTGCACTGCATTAAAGGCTAACAGCATATTGAGGAACTGCTTTCCATATTGCTAATGTAGCCGGTAGAGTTATTAGTGAATAATGATAATAATAATAATTGTATTTGTATTCATGTTTGGCTCCCATTAGGTGCTGAAGTTTTTCTGACATAACAGCCACTCGAATACAGACTCTGACATACACTACTGCAGCAGCCAGTATTTTATGGAGAAGTTTATTTTAAACACTATCACTACCAGCACTTATCTTTTCTTATGGGACCAGCAGTAACAATTACTAATTTGCCTACTTGCAAAATTAAAAGATCAATTTTTTTTCTTTTCCTTTTTCTAAACTCTGTTTCATACATTTATTTTTATAAAAACATTTTATAAAAGGTCATCTTTTATAAAAGGTCATCTGCTTGGAAACTGCAGGCTTCCTCTCTGGGGCTGCCTTCTGAGTGAGAACTAAACAGAATAAGCAACATGGGATGGAGACCAAAACCAGAAAAGTGTCTTCAGGAACATGCAAATTTTCCCATTGTGACTACTATTTTTTACATGAATTTATTCATTCAATCAACAAGCTAATTGGAAAAACTTCTTTGAGGGTGATAGAGCCCTGGAACAGGCTTCCCAGAGAGGGTGTAGAGTCTCCTTCTCTGGAGACATTCCAAACCCACCTGGATGTTTTCCTGTCCAGACCGCTCTGGGTGACTCTGCTTTGGCAGGAGGGTTGGATTACGTGATCTCTGAAGGTCCCTTCCAATCCTTGCCATTCTGTGATTCTGTAATTCTGTTCTTCTTCATTAAATACATGAGGGACACAGTACTAATTAGCTACCATGGGGAACCTGGAAGTTGAGCATAAAGCGTTTTATCCGAACGAAGTAACTTGCTGGAGGACTAACCCACTGCCTGACTAACCACAATCTGATCACATTCTTTAGCTACCATGATAGCAAAAGGATATTTCAAGGAGAAGACGTAGCAGAGGTAGTGCAGGGCTCACGGTGGGAAGGATCATTCTGTGCGGCCAACAGGGAGGGTTTATAGGGCTGACTATTAAGCCCTGTGCTGGGGCCAGCCATGTTCCCTATTGCCAGGCTGATTCCACCTCCGTGACAGCTCCAGCCAGGATGCCTGCTGCCCCTGCATTCCTCACTAGACTACCAAGTATGGCAGCTGTTTACAAAGAATAGTGTCCTCAAGCGGGTGGCTATCACTGAAATAGTTTGATGGAGCTCTTTGACCCTATTTCAGAAAGCTGCTGTCAGACCATTACTTTGACTGTCATTCAGGTTTCCATGTTTGTGTGTCTTTAGTAAACATTTATTTGGACCCCAGCTAGATCCATGTGGTTTCTTCATACTGTATTTGTTGTGTCAAGAGTAAGAGATTGCAGACCACTGCCCTGGCTGCACAAGAGCTGTTTGCTTCACCCCCAGGGTGTAGCATCAGGCTCACTCGCCCCACACACCCAGGACTTCGAGGAAGCCCTGAGCCTCCCAGAGCCACATGGCACTGGGACAGTAGCTGACATATATGCTGGGGCTCATTTATGCTCCCTGTCTTCATTAAAAGCAACCAGAAAATGAGGGGAATGAAGTGTCGTTGTTCTGCAGCCACCTTCTACAGGTAAGGCAAGAAGCTGTGGGAAACGTCTCCCCACTTTTGTAAAAGCTGAGAACAGCTTCCTCCTCACTCCTGCCTGTGGTTAGAGTAGCAACACTTCTATGGTGTTGCTCCTTCTCACCTGGCACAGTGAGAGCTGCCCATCCTGTTTCCATTGATTTCTCCAGTGGTTGTGTTAAACAATACAATGGAGTATTTATGTTTCAGTGTTAGGAGCAGGTTATTAAGTAAAACCCATCGTAAATAGAGCCGTTAATTCAGTTGCTGGCATGGCTCTCTGTTATCTTCTCAATACCTCCCAGAGGGTATTAGTCTTACCCTTTCGTTTGAGTTGGCAGCAGAGTTATTTTTTTGCACCTGCTGCTCTACTCTGATAACAACACAGGTCAGCTTTGATTTGTTGGAATATAAACAAAAGAGCAAAGCCAGGCATCTGCCTCAACAGCCTGGGCCGGTTTGACAATACAGCTTTTCCCATTGGGTTTTGTACAAATGTACTTTTTTGATTCTTACATGAACTCTCTCCTGCTTCATAAATAGTCCTTTGCTGCAGAACAGCCTGGTGTTGGAGGAGAGTTCAATACCGTATTTTTCCATCAACTGAAACCTCAACAGGTCAAAGTTACATGCTGTTGTAAGACTTGTCAGAAAAGGCGTCATACAAAATATATTTCAGCTGAGACATAGTGGTTCAAAAATTAGCAGGAAAAAGCAACAAATTAAGTGTAAGCAGTAAAGGAACTTTCTTGAGAGATAAAGAAATCCTGAAGCACTGGGAGGGTTTGCTTTTCCTTATGAACCTACATGCACTCTAATCCTTAATCTACTATTTGAAAAAAAAAAAAGTCCATGAGAAGTAGATACTCAGCTAGGAACTGGGCTACTTTTAAGTTCTGAAAATTAAGCCTGCAGGGCTCATCTACTGTAAAAGCATCTACAGTGATGGAAGAACTCCTGAAACACTGACAATGATAGAGCAGAAAAGAAGAATCCGCACAGACAGCAAAGGCACAAAGCACAAAAATGAAGGAAAGAACTAACATTAACTCCTCATTACAAATAGGAAAATTGAGACACAGAGCTGATATTTGCTTAAGTCATGTAACAAGTCAATGGACAAGTCAGTCCAACTCACATCTTCCAGCTCAAGCTCCATTGCTATCCATTGCATCATGTCTCCAGTAAAAATTTCAACATGCAGATGAGTTAGGATGACCACAGTTTTTTTGAGGGTAAAGACTAGGTATTAAATAAGGGAAAGAATTGTCTATAGGAAAGAGTCCTGTTCAGACTGAAACCAAGATACTTCTATGCATCGTGGCTATTCTATGTCTAGTAGAGATCTGAATGTTAAGTTATCAAAACAATTATATATACACTTGACGTATTAAATCAAAAAAAGATGCCCTTGACCTATGTATGATCCTAAAAATGATCTAGAAATTCCTAACTAGAACTGGCTGAAATTCAAAATTTCTGTTCTGTGGAGCAATGGCTATTTCAAGACTTTTTCTTCTTTTTTATTTTTTTGTTATTTAAATCACAATGAAAGAAAGGAATTTTATAAAGCAAGTTCCCTGAAAGGAGAGAGGGAGGATCCCCATCCCAATCAATTGACATGTAAAAGCCTGTATTCAGGTCGTCCAAGTAACAAATATGCAACTCAGTACATTATGTAGAATTGTTAATAAACGGCAGAAAAAGTCAAGTATCAAACTAAAATATGACTGCAAACAGGCAGTAATATCACCACAGAGCAGCTGCTCTGGAAGCAATAAACTTGCCTAACATGGCTGTTGTGCACAGGATCACCAGGGAACCCTCTGCAGAGCCTCCCACAGTAATCTTGAAATGCAGCTTCGGCAGACTAACAGATCTGGCTGTCTCAAATGCTACTAAGGATGTGAAATTTGTAGTCCCGTTCCTCTTCTTTCACTGATCACTGCTATTCCTTCTCTTCCTCCTTATTTCTTTTGTTTCTCTTTTTTAAATTTTTGTTTCATTTTTTTTCCTCTTTCACTTTTTGCCTTCTACTTCTTACTTTTACTGGCTGACCTGGCCAAGGAAGCTTCTTTCAAACACCACCATAAGCCTTTAACTGGTGAATCAGACAAAACCATCATATTCTATTATCTATCTGTGGCATAAAAGTGCCAGGTCTTGCAGCAACTGTGGAGTTTGTGGCAGTGGAGGAGTCCAAAACAGGGAAAAAAGCTTGCTCAGTTCTTTTTGCTCCCCTGTACAGGTATGTATCTCAGTCCTCAAACCAACAGTCCTCCACCAACAAAACTAATAAAAACATTTCCGGACTATTTCAAACGACTATTTTCTTCAAAAGGAAATTTATTACCATGTGAATTATAGCAACTTGAACACTGTTCTAGGAAAGGAATGTTAGCAAGGTCCTTATAACAGCTATTTTCAGGTGCTGGGGAGTTTTTTCTTCTTAATGATTAAATCTTAATAAGATTTTTAATATGGAAGAGGTGTCATATCATAAGGCAGGCTGATACCTTGGTTCTAAATGACCCAACACTCTGTCGCCTTTTCTCATGTATAGTAGCACTGATTATGTTAACACCTTGGAGTCTTTTATATACATAACCTCCGTTATATCAATGCTAGCATAGAAAAAACAGGGCAAAACCAGCAGGCGGGGAAGTGGCAGATAGCCTGGGCTAGGGCTCTTGGCACGAGCAGCCCCTCATTCACTGCAGGACATGGCGAGCCACTCATTCATGCCTACCGACAAAATACACGTATATACCAAATATCAACTACAAATAGCTTTGCATTTTAAAGGATTAAAGGAAGGAGTTATTCAGACTAGAAACAAGATTGGTTGAAATTGGGGACAATATTTGAATTCCTATTTTTAAAAGTAAAGGAAGAAAGCCTGTGCAGGAGATAAGGGATGTGCATGTACTTAGTGCAGTGTGTTTGTGGGAATGTATGTGTATAGGGAGTGGCTGCAGGCAGACTAAGAAAAATTTACTGGATTGACTACAATTTGACTATCATCCAAAAATATTTAATCATTTGAGATTTTAGAGAAGGAAGAGAAGTTTCTACCTGTTCTTACAAAGTATTACAGCTCCATCAAAAAAAGTCTTACGGAGGGTAAGGGTATCTACAAGTCACTAAATGAAGGAAAAACTCTATTTCATTTTATACATCCTTCTTTTGATAAGTCTGTAAGGATCTCTTACTCATCTAATTCCCTATGAATTCAGTCTTCTAAAATTTTTTCATTTTCCTTTGTCAGGGCAGCCGTCTAAGAATATTAGAAGTAAAGTCTGTTTTATGTGAGTGTGTTAGATCCCACTGCAAAAGAGATGAGCACATGATAAAGCCCCTCCATAGCCATGCCAATCTATGAGACAATTGCTTAACCAAGCATACTTTGAAAGTGCCTCATCAAGATGCAAATTTCTATGCTGTTGTGTAATAATAATTATATGTTTCAATGAAAATAATTTGAAATGTTTGGGGGTAATCATTATATCATGGACTTAGTCTGATTCCTGACCATAGCATCTTGGGCAGTTTTACACAGGTTCATTAATTATATAGCAATATTAATTAGTTACCTGCTCACTGCTAGATGAAAGAAAACCCAGAGACATTTTAGAAAACAAAAGCAATTCTTCTGTTGATGGCACTAGTAATTTGGATAATAGAGCATATTTTTACACATAGTTGCTTAATCCTTACAGACTTGTAGGGTCTCAGGAGGCAATACTGGCTACATCAGATTGTGAGCTGAGGAAATATCTCAAGTGTTTATATCTCTATCCTTCCTCCATAATAGGAAGGAACTTTTATTTTATTCTATGTGTTTGCAGATCCTTTAAGTAGAATGACATTCTTTTCACCACTGCAAACCAATTCTCTTTTATTGCCCCATCATATCGGTCTATAACCAGAGATTATCCAGCCCCAGCTAACTGTTTTGGCTACTAGTTCTCATAGTCTTTCCTGTGGAGCACATTTCACAAGATCAGCAGAGGTAACAATAACCACGTGCAAGGTCAGCTTTTGGAAAGGGAGCTTTTGAGGGGTCTTCCTCAGAGGGAGATACTCAAATGCCAAATGCCAGTTGATTGCTCCACTGTCTACACGATTCCATGGTTATTCATTCTCACCCGTGTATGGGCCAATGACCAACAAATGTCCCAAGTATTCTAGGCATTCAGTGAGGGATTTGGTGCAAGCTGCATCCCCAGCAGACCTCAAAGCAGCTCTCATACTAAGACAGGCTCCTGATGACTTCCACAGAAACCAAATTAATCCTTACTTTTCCATATAGCACCTACGTGAACAAACCCTTCTTTCCTTACCCTTTCTACCAGCAGTGTTATGAATTTCACGCTTACCAAGTTTGCAATGTGCTTTTTTCTTGAAAACTTACTGAAATAAATCCTTGGTTCATCAGGGGCCACAATACATGTGAGCTGCAGAGTGTGCTGAAGGCAGGGACAGGGAGAAGGTGAAGCAGACATTTGTAGTTAGAGATCCTGAAGTGCCCTTGAGCGTGGTGCTGGCTGAGCAGCTGAATCCAGAGCACTTTTCTGAAGATGGTGTTCGACTCCACTGGTGCTCACAAGGCACTTATTATTAGGAAGAAAAGTCCATGAGTTTATGCTTGAAAGTTCAATAGTAACTAAGCTGTGAGACCAGACAGAGACTTCACTTAACATCACAAACTATGCAAGCTACAAAAATTGTTAGCATTTCTGTTCATTTCCTCATGTACAGCAAAGCCTTTATATTTGGTTCTACCACATCCTAACATCATGTGTCATTAGTAATGACAACTGACAATTAAGTTTTTGACCCTTTTCTTTTTATGTTCTGCTTGCCACTGGAACACCTAGTCCTCAACAAGAATACCTACTTTACAACTGTAGAAAGGCTGATGAGAGAGAACTGCAAGACCACAGAAAATCCTATAAAGGGTGGTCACACCACCATCAGAATATGAAGGGGTCATTCATCTCTATCCATAGCTTGATCTCAGCACACTGACCAATTTTTAAGCCAGGCAGGTCTGTCCTGTAGCACCAACTTTCCAACCCGTCTCTCCATAGAGTGGGTCATTGCTCCAGTTTACAGAGACGGTATTAATCATATTGCAGAAAGAGCTTGGACACTTGTGTGGGAATTGAATCTAAGCAAGTAAACAGCAATAGAAAGTACGTAACCAGTACGTAGACTCCACAGAATGGATCTGGTTTACGCTGCAGTCAGTGGAAAGTCTGTGTGGAGGAAGACTGAATTGTTTGGTGCTGGGTCTGTTAAGACATGTTTATAGGGAGTGTGCAAGGGGTGAACAAGGAAGGGAGGGTAAGCACTGATTCTGGAAAAGTGTCGTGGCTCATAGACAGTTCTCTGAGTTCACTGAGGCAAAATTGTACATTAATATTCACTTCTTGAGCAGGTGTAGAATTTCATCCTTGCAGGGTTTTCTTTGTGTGAATTGCTGTGGGACTGGTAAGAGGCTAACACATCAGTCCTGGCTGGACACAGACACACCTACAGAAATCTTCCTTTTTCCTCTCTAATTTATCTTCATCTGTGTCTCTGGATGACTTTTCCTTTTTAGTTTGATCTTGCTCCATTGCAATTTGTTACCTTGCACCTCCCAGACAGAACAAGTACTGATGTTAACCATAAAATTCATTTGGAATAGAAAAAAATTAAGGAAGTTCAGTGGGAGCCAAATGATTTAATTTTGTCTTTGTCCAACCATCCTATTGTCTGTTTCCACCACTGCTGAAAACTCACAACATCCTGAGAATATCTGAAGTAATATGGAATTACTAGGGTAATACCACAGCGTATTCTCTCAGGTGACAAGAGGGTAATAATATCCCGTGTTAAACAGACTACATTCTATTACCCAATCTCACCACTGCTGGGGCAATATGTATTGTTGTCACCCTATAAACTGCTGTGAAGGGATACCTGAACTGTGTTGGGGCAAACAAAGCATTATTCTGGTCTGATATGAGATCTTTTACTACTATGACATGAGAAAAATATACTTTTTTTGCCATCCTTACAGGGTTTACAAATGACACTAGGACTAGAAAAAAATGATTAAAAAGTGCAAGCAAATAACATCAACTCTACCTTGTCTCCATATGTAGGACCAATGCTTGAAGGGGGACTGGAGTATGATGACCCTAAGAAAGCCTTGGGAAAGCTTTATAAACCCCTGGCCCTGAACTCCTAGTACACTGATTCATATTACCTTTGTGTTTGGCACTGCTGTTCCTACAACCTGTGTCCAGTCCTGACATCCAAATTTCACAGCAGATGTTGGAAAATTAAAGGGGCCCGTTGAAGTCATTAAAGGATGGAAAAGCTTACAGTGGAACAGGTTGAGGTCCTAGAGGTTTTCACTGTAGTGTAAGTTTGCCCATGAGAGGGAATAGCCTATGGAGCTCAGACTACCACAATTATCAAAGACTAGGCTAAGGAAGGACTCATGCCCAGCTACCTATATACTGAACAGAAATTTGTCACCCAGAGGAACTTCACACTAATCATCAAAGGACAACAAAATCAGGTGGCTGAATGTTGAAGCCAGACCACATCAGACTGAAAATGAGGTAAAATATTTTTAGATTAATGGTATTTAGTCACGGGGGCACTTAAAAAGTTCTGGTGAATTTCCCATCATTGGACTTCTGGACTTTTTTTTTTTCAAGACTGTAAGTTTTTTAGAAGATAAGCTGTACTTCAAGTCACCAAATTAAACTGAAAAATTCTGGGAATTCCTACATTGTTATTACAGCAATCACTTCTGGTTTTGAAAACTGTAAGGGCCAAGAATTAAACCGTCATTAATTGTGATATTTGTCGGTGAAACACTTTAATCCTGTTGCTTTTCAATTTTAATTGCAACTGTTTCTCTTGGTTTCTGCATTTGCATTAAATATAACACTGCTGTATTTTCCAGCTCTGTACTTCCTACAGTGCAAAACAGATGTCAGAAAACTGGCTTAAATTGCTACCAGCAAATTTGCTTTCAAAAAAACCCTTAGAAGGAGTGCATTTTTTATTCCACTAATGTGTTCCCAAATTACAGGAAATACTGGTGCAAGATAGGTATATTTAACATAGTCCTATGTGGCACAAGTACAAATAAAATCACTAAATGAAACTTTTACCGCAAGGTTCATTTCTGTCATTATGAAATGGTTTCACAGTCTAAAGAATAAGAAAAAAAGGATAGTTGGATGTACTTTAGAAGCAGAGGAGAGATATTATATTTTTAGATCAAGTAATCCAAAAGCACGTCACTGATAAAATTCAATAACTTTATAACGACATACACAAGAGTATGTGCCTAAAATGTCTCATGTGGTGAAATGCAAACATTTATCACGAAGTACATTACACATATTTTACAAAATCAACATAATTTTGAGCAACTTTTTCTTTACATTCACTTCTACCATTATTTAAACAGCTGTGTCTATACCTTAAGGGGCCAATTCTGGTTCTATTCAAATAACATTACCATTGGAAGAGAAACAAATTAAACAGGCAAAGACATTGCAGGCCTCTACTCACACTGTATTTATCTACCCAGCCTTTGAGCTGGGTTCTCTGTGGTGCTTTAGCTTAGAAGGGACTAAGACCAGCAGAACGCCCCCCTCACCACAGGACTTGGCAAGAAATTGCCTTGAGGAAAAAACAGAGACAAATTATAAATGTACTTTCGGAGTTTTTGTTATCAGCACAATCACCATCAAGACCCTCATCACTAGAAGCAACAGAAACACTGTCATTGTAAAGTGTCTCCCAGTTCTGTGACACCAGGACTCTCAATGGTATTGTCAAGGTCCACTTTCTCGCCCCTTGCCTTAGTGAACAGATGACAACTCTGTGGACAAAAGCAGATTTAGGACCCAAATTATTATTAGATACATTGTAATAAAAAGGATCCTCAGGAAACTTGAACTAATCCTGACAAAGCCACTGTCAGGATTCAAATTCAAAGTCAGTGATATTCTAGGTAAGTAAAGGCAGTAGATCTGGCCCCAATGAAACATAAACACAGCAGAAATATTTAAACAGAAGTAAGATACAAGTTCAAAATAGGAAAACAGAAGTCTTTATTGTAACATTAAAAATCCTTTTAATCAAATGAGCTTAGCTGCTGTTCCAAAGTGGGAAGGGAGGGGCTCAGTGGGGTAGGCATGAGTCCAGTAGACATTTCTTTTTTCTTTTTTTGTTTTTTATTTTCACTGGTGTTAATTTAAAGGAAGTATATTAAAAAAAAAAAATACCCCAAACACCTTACCTCATTTAGCTGCAGATTCTGGAGTCGAAATCCTTAACAGAGATGATGGGAAAACTGTCCACAGAACAGTAGGTTGGGTAACCACAGGTACTAGGTTATGTCTCCTAAAGACTCCCAGGAGTGAAGATAAATGGATGTGATATTAATTTTAAAACATTTTGCTGAACACTCAGGCAGCCAATAGGGAAATTCCTTAGGTCACTTCCTGTTCATTTGATTGGGTCTGCAACGACAACAACCGAGATGAGGTTGGGAGTATTTGCATAAGGCCAGCTCAGTCCTCAGTATTCAAAGAGAACAGGTCTAACCAGGTTACACGCGTGGCTCCAGAACAAAAGAAAAACCTGGTAATGGATGAGGGTTTGATTTCTTTGTAGTTGTTTTTTTAAGACCATCCCTTTTTTTTTTTTTTTTTTTTTTTTTTTTTTTTTTTTTAATGGAGGTTATTTCAGGTAGATAGGGAGATTATAATTAGAATGAGGAGAATGGAAAGGTAGGAATGTCCTAAATTAAAATTAGTCTACAAATAACATGGGATATGCATGGTATGGAATAACCCTGTGCTGGCAGGGAGGTGGACTGGGTGAGCCAATATCATGGGCTCAATTCTTTCTTTTCATACCTTGAGCATCCTGCAAAACGCATGAATCTGCAGAAAGGGAAGTCTCTTTTTCTTTCAGCTTCTCTGGGTATCTGAGAGAAACTGAAAACAAAATGGGGGAAAAAATCGTCACCGTATGTGTATATAGGGTTGAGTATGACAGCTCAGCTACGTGTAGGTTAGCAGGGCAGAAAATCAGCAGATGAGTGCTCAGTTTTACATTTCTCTGCTTTTATCCTTTCTAATTCTGAAGGTTAAGATCAGCAGAGGAAAGCTAAAACTTTTCCTTAGACACAGTCCACAGTCCGTGGAAGTCAGGCAAAATATTTTTGCTCGTTCCTCTAAGCCATGTCCTGGGCATTGCATTAGAAGCCTTTCGCTAATTCAGTCAACAGTTCAACTCTCAAATGGGGCAAAGAGCAAGGAAAGGCTGTTTCCTCATGGAACATCTGTGCTTGCAGGACAGTTCTAAGAGCTGAGTCCAAAGTTTTCCTTGACCATGTGTGAGTTATCTGTCCAAATTGTGACCATGATCCTGAGCAAGAACCAAGGTACCTAAATGAAAATATGAACCTTCCTTCATCTGTCTCACATTATTTCACAAGTCAGAAAAGGCATCTAACATGAAAACGGCTAAAAATGTAGTTACGAAGGAAGGTTCTGAGGTTTCATTAATTTGTATGCATAAACCACAAGAAGTGCTGAATATACAGTGACTGTTCAGTCATCTGTGTGGGGTGCATTTTCCAGTCTTTGTTCACTTTTGCTTCCAGGGCTCATCATAAATCTCTGAACAGATGTTGACAAGCATTCTCAATGCTAGATTTTCCAAACACAGGGAATGAATTGTCCTTCAGCATCCAGAGATACTAGTAATTATTAATCAAGGCTCGTTGTCAGTGCAGGGGAAATATTTCATACATGTTATTTATGCTGAACCTGATTTCAAGATGATTAGAAATGTCACCTTTGTTCCTATCATCCCCACTAACACCAATTATATTAAAACTTTAGTTGCTTTTTTTTTTTTTTCACACAGGTAGGGTACACCTGTGTGCAAGTGTTACCTGGGAAGATCCCATCATTTTTCATCCAGGTTATAGTCAAGTTCCATGGCTGCTCACCTTGATTCTCATCTATCAAAGACAGTTGTCCTTGAGGAAGAAGAAAGGCTATAATGTCTGTCTTGCAGAGCAGTATTGTCTTGTAGTTACAACACCAAGGGTTAAGGATGTCACTAAAACCAACTAGGCAACTGTTTGGAGTTTTCATAAGTAGGTCCGGTAACTATAAGATTTCTTTAAACGTTCATGTCGTCAAGTCTAAGTATTTGCATACAAGTTCATGTTTTGGTGAGTATTTATAGTAAAGCTTTCATCAAAATCATGTCTTATCATCATATCAGCATGAATGATCAATCCAGAGCAGAAGAACAGGAAAAAGTTAAGAAGTAAGCAAAGACCACAACAATACGAAAGCAATAAAGAGCACTTCCCTTCCCAGGAAGGACATTGTCAACAAGAAACCCACCTCTTACATCGTCCCACTGAGATAAACATGGGACCCTAAAGAGTCACACTGAAACATATCTCATTTGTATGCTGCAGAAGCACCACAGGAGAATGTGACCACTGGATCTCAACATAGCTCGGGAAATCAGACTTTTCCTACTGATAGAAAGGACACCAGCAAAAGCAGCAGAAATTTGGTTCAAATATGGTACTTAGACTGGTGTGTCACTTTCTATTTGTGTGGCTGTAAGCCTTTGGTGTCTCAGCTCCCAAGGGCAGAGACAGGTCTTGTTGCTAAGACCTAGAATACTTCCAGACAGACAAAAAAGCACATTGTACCAACAGGTCTGGGCAAGGTGAGGCTAACTTGGCCAGCACACTAGCATGCATTATTTAGTAGTGTGCTATTTTCAAAGGCAGAGTGCCACACAGGGTGGTGGCTCTTTAAATTTACTGCCCTGCCTGGCCAGCTATGCTGCCTCCATGCTCCCAAGTATGCTTATTGACACTTACATGTGGTTCAGTGCAGAGAGGATTACGGGTGGCTTTTGGAGACAGGCAGACCTTTCCCTCTGCATATCCTTCTCAGCACTGCACTTCGAAAATTAAAATAATTTTCGTCCCCACACAGCTCTAGGTGGCAGAGCAAACATGAAAACCTCTATAATTAGGAGCCAGAAGGCCACATTCACAGTATGGCAGGAGTGTCAGTGCAGATTCCTAGAATTAATTTAATTATAGCCATCAAGCATCAAGGAAATTATCTAAATCTGTCTAGATTCTTAAATTGGCGTCTGTTACTGTAGTGTCTGACACCTGGTGAAAACAGAGAACAAATGTATGTTAATTTTTACTTTTCCATTAACATTAATCTCTGCTTCATTTGTTAAATTCCAGTGGAATATCAAAAGGAGAGTATAAGAAGCTGATATGTAGGTTAGACGTGCCAAGCAATCAGAGAATTTGGGGCACAATGTTCCTGCCTTCGTTCTGTTGCAGCAAAATCAGACACTTCTGATCAGACACCTCATGATGTTTGCTATAAAGTAATACACTTTCTGTAAAAACATCACTAGAGAAGCCAGAAGGAGCAGGATGGATGCTGTTTCTGGATTGTGTCTGATGTTACAAGCAAGCACCACCTGTTACTAAGGTTGCCCATTACTTAGGATTACAAGACCTTGTAATTTTTTCTTTATAATTTGCCAAATTCTAGACCTTAGCTGTTTGGCTAAATTGAAATTTTCCATCATGGACATTTGCATTGCAACAAAATTTTGAGTAATTGTCATCCATAATAGTGAATGCTTTTCTGACAAATTAAAAAAGACCAGGGAAAAAATGCTGTTCTTTGTATTCATAGTAAAAAATATTCTTGCCTTTTCTTTGCAAAGCTCAGGAACATTGATGTTTGAAGCAAGGACTGATTACAACAGGCTGTCAAGTTAAGGGTGTGCTATTTACTATTCCCAATAAAATCCAACCAAAATTAGCCAGTTTAAAGCTTATTGACAAAGCTGCATTCCCTGCAGCTTCCTTCTCCACTGAGCATTCTCCACTTCCTGGCTTCACAGAGCTTTCCCAGCAACTAACAAAGGCTATTCCTGTGAGCCTGCCCTCCTGAAAAGGCACATTTTCCAGCGAGTTCCCCATTTTGCCCAGCAGCTACTTCCAGTATAACTGGCAGCAGTCTGTAAGGGGATCTAAAGGTTTCATTTGTGGGCTCAGCCCACAGGATACTGTGCAACATATAAGTGATGTGCAACACTTACTCAAAACCTAGAAACCATACACAAGAAACAGAACTAGACAAACATTATTAACGTCGTGTGAAGTTAGAAGGTATTGTACTTCAGAAACAGAGAAGATGGCACTCATTCGAAGAGAAGGTAGCCAATGCTATGCATTCAGGGAGTGGCCCTGAGCTGCACATGAATCAAACTTGCTCTGAAAACTTCTATTAATTTCCTCATGAGTTTTCTTACAGTGTTCATCCTCATGGTATTTGAGGTATTATAGTAACAGATTTATTTATAATATAAATAAACATTTAATATATGTACATTAGTGTATTATATTAAGGCATTAGAACTAATATTACAGTATTGGCACCAAAACTTTTATCTTTATGCTTCCCTAGTGAGGTGAGAAGGTAGTAATTTATTATCCTTATTTTAATGGGGAATCCTAAAAAGATCAGGATAAAGATATTTAATAACTCAAGGTACCCCTTCTGATGCCTAAACACCATGTATTTAGAGCACTTAGTATTCCATGGTTATGTAAAGTACTGAAAGCACAGCTCCTATTCACTTCCATTTCAGAACTTAGCACTTAACAGTTCTGTAAATCAGACTACTTTTCTCCCAGAAAAGAAAAAAGATATATTATTTTTAAAAAAATATGAGCAAATGGTCGCATCAGTCTAGAAAATAGCCTCAGCATTTTGTCTGGATTTTTCCAAACATATTAAGCCTCAAGCAAATGCCCATTATAGCTGTGCTGATAACCATTTGCATAAATTATAAATAAAGGTAGTAATGATGAGGGTAACAAGAGACTACCAGCTTTGCATATATAAAGATTCAATTTCTAAACCAAAGAGGCTATCTTTGTTAATATTTCTTCAGCTTCTTCACACACATCCCAGTCATCAGACAAAGATTAACCTGCTATAAACTGGAACCAATGAACTGGAAGTAATTAACAAGGCCCTTTGCTTCTGTACAGTCTCGTGATGAAGAGGAGATGTCCTGCAAATCCAGATATGCCTCAAAAGGGGTACTGGACAACCTGATGAACAAAGGGATGAAAAGAGGCCCCCTCAAATTCCTATCCCATCAAAGCCAGCTGGCAGCCAGAAAGTACCACCTAAGCACCACTTCTGCTCCTGGGGAGAAGACCCTCATCTTGACCCTTCGGTCTCCTTTCCGTACACTGCAGCTCAAGGGATGGACATTTTCTTGGAAAAGTCGCAGTGTTTTTTCTTATCATGGCAGTCTAAAGGTAAAGAAAAGGAAAAATCCAGTGTGCACCTCTTAATTTAAGGACTAGTAGGAAAAAAAATTGCAAGAATCTTTGCAAGGATCACTGCAAAACTGTCCATGCTCTGAGTGAGATAGTCACAGAAAAAAACCCATAGACCCCTGCACTGAGAAATAGAATGAGGACAGGGTAGAAACCAAATAAAATTATAAATAACAAATTAAGTTTTCCATGGGTGATGAGGGTAAAAGGGCTAGAATGAACCAGCAGGGCAAGCATGAATTGCTTACACAAACACTGAAAAAAAAAAAAAAAAGCAAATCCTAGAGAAAATATAACCTTATTATTAATTTGTTTTGGTCTCCTCCGTGTGCAGGTCGAACCTGTTCAGTGTAACAGTGCAGTGGCATCCAGCCACTCCTTTGTGCAAAAGCTTCCACTGTTGCTCAAACTGTTGGGAGTAAACTTGTAAGAGAAATGGGGAGAGAGAGATTAATAATAATAAATAATGTCTCTGGCAAATAAAAAGATATGGAACACTGAGGACACCATTAAATCCAGTGCAGCACCAGTTATGTTTTGCCTCCAATTTGAAAGAAAAATGTGAAAAAAATTGTAAGGAGTCAACAGGACCTACTGGGTCAGAAACTATTTACAACACTATTTTCTGTCCATATGAACTGATGCAGTTCCATGGATTTCTGTGAGGTTTTGGCAATGTACATCTAAGCATTTTTTAATATAGTTGTGTATACTGCCTTTTCACGAGTAAAAGTATTATTATGAGGCTACACAGACTGTGCAAGGATCTTTCAGAGAAAAAGCTTTGCAACTATGCAATAGTAGGTGTTAAACAACAGGCAGGGCAAAATGACCTAATGGGTATTTTTTTATCTGTTGTGGTTTGAACCTCTTAGCAAACACTGTGATGCTGCCCAGACCAAAGCAAAACAAAGCCTTTGATTTTTGAGAACATAGAACTATCTTTCACTGAATGCGAACATAAAGTAATGCACAGAAAGATCAACAAAAGAGCACAAATATGGTGAGAGAAAATTTTAGCACGTCTCAAATACTCTTCCTGTTACATTCATAAACCACGACATGATAAAACCACAGGGTCCAGGAGAAGCACAACCATTCCTATGAGTGTTGCACCTCTCAATCCCAAAGTCTGATAAATATAGAAGTATGTTTGTGCTAGGACCATATATAACTACAAACCCTAGGTGCCACTGATTCACAGAGATAAGAACTGGAACACAGTTATAGAGCTTAGAATTCATCTCGTGTCATGTGGATATCTTGTTGTTGAGCTACAAATATAAGAAAAAGTGGGGACAAGCACTGTAGATTGGCCGGACAACAGTTCAAGTTCATTCCTGCAGTTAGGTCCTCATCAGTATCTGTATTTCGCTATGATATTTTACATACAGCATATAACATCAAGCCTTTTAGGAAACCTACAAATGGCTAAGTGGCTCCCAGCTGCAGAATGCTGATTCTAACAGTGTTTCTTACCAAATTAAGCTTTTCCCATTTTAAGGATGTTGGATTCCCTAAGAGCCTGCTGGGGTCCTTTTAAATGTAAATGGTTTGAACATTCTCAAAATTAAAAGCTGTTCAGAGGAGAGGATTCGATTTGAGATAATCTCCAGCAGAGACCTACGAGGAGCCTGTGTGGTTTCTGTTATGTTCTGGAAAAGCAGAAAATTAAAAAGTAAGGACAACATGCTGCCAAAAGATCAGTTATATGTCATAAGGACAGATCAGAGAGTCAATAAAATGGAAAGGAAAAGGGATAGCAGGGCCAGTTATGTGAAAATGGAAGTTGTTCACTCTGTAACTTTTCCAGGCAGTCACCCTTATAATCCATACAGCATGGCAAAATGAGATAGAGATGAGGAGTCAAGGGAATTCTTGGACACAAATACCTACATCCATATTTAGATCAAGGACATATGGAACAGCACAGGTCCTAACTGGGAATGCAGAGACAAACAGGTTGGGGTGCAGAGCATCTGACTGGGAGATTATGGATTTGATTAGTTATGAGGAATCTATGGCACCAGTGCTGCTCCCCTGTATTTCTCAAGTAGGAATGTGCCCAACAGAGACTCATGGCAGCATGAATATGTGGGTTACCAAGATCTTCAGTGTGAGCTTCTCACTTTTCATGACACTGAAGGGTAATAAGATTCTGTAAGAGTGCATTTTCATGCATGTCTGAGTGCATGTGGGTGAGCATTGCATGCCTGAGTGACTAAGGAGGGGATAAAGTAAGACACTCATTATGTGTATGTCATCTTGGTGCATAAATGTGAGCTGAGTGCATTCAAGTGGGTACATTCATGTATTTGGGAAAGGCCATTAAAGAAGCCTCCAAGATTTCAGCATTTAGAGTCAGGGAGTGGACGCTTCTGCCATAAGGCAAAGTTGGAATAGCTTCACAGAAATGAATGAAGGGGTCTAAGAACTGCATAGGTACAAAGGACGTTAAAAACCCCACCCTTCATAGTTCAAGTTAGCCTTAGGAATCATACCAAAACAGGTCTTTTGGGGACATCTCAAAGCAAGCAGCTACCTGCAAGATAGCATAAGGTGTGAACAATTCATAGGCTAACTTCCAGTCTTTGGGATTATGAAAGGATTTCCTTGCCCAGTATCTGAGTGGGGGAGTGAGGGTTAACCCTTGAACCTAGCTATAGCAGGTGAGCCTTTCCAAACCAGTTTATCCCGACTCCAATATCTACACAATGCTCAGTGCCTGTGAGATGCAAATATCAGGTTTATGATTAACTGTGTTAAAATTCCATGGAACTGCAAGTACTTTTATTTGTTTGTATAATGAAATTGAAACAATGCACCCTTTCCTTACTATACTTTCACTTTACTAGCAGTTAAAAGGAAATCTTTCAGTAGATACATGTTCCATATCCTTGCATGTCCCAAGAGTTTCCTTCACATTCCTTAGTTGGACATACCAGTTACACTATCTGCCAGCGAATATGCACATTCAGTGTATGTGTGACCTGGGCAAATATTGTTCTACTGGAGGTGGAGGACAGACTAAGTAAATATCTTACACTGACCTCAGAGAAAGTCAGCTGGTTCTCACTACAAAACTTCCACCATGGAACAGATACTTTTGCTGATCAGGACATAGACAGGACTTTAGAGACCTGGTTATTCCTCTGGGTTCTGCCACAGCCTTTCAACAATTTGTCTGGGTCTATCTAGTCTATGCTGTTAATGAAGTAACTCTTGAAATGATGTAGCACTATAAAGATGAATGCATTCCTGTTTGTTAGACATTCCAGGTTTCTGTGGATATGTATAGATATGAAAACTCTAGACAGTTAAGTAGAGACCTCATAAATAAAGGTCTATTGTACCAGCACTTATGCTAATTACACTTGAGGGGCACAGAAGTTCAGCCTTTGTCCTTAAGAGTTCTGCTGCATCAGTCTTTGAGATGGGCTATCAGTGTCCAATAGCTATAATATCATCCTGACACCTGCAACGGTTTCATTTTTCTAATCCTTGTATTTGGCACTTTGTTCCCAGCTGAAAGTACGTGTACATCCATTTTGCCAGGAGAAGGGGCTAATTTTATTCAGCTATGTGGCTGTTTGATCAGCAAGCACCGAAGAACTGCATTTGCCTTTTACCAGCCAGGCTGTTAAATTGTGAAGAGTGACCATCTGAAGAGTGTCGCAGATACTGCAGTGAGGCACAGTGACATGAAGCTGTCACTTCATCACTCCTGTGTAGGGTTACTACACAACACTGCCTTACTCAGAATTAATTACTTGATTTACTTAGAAAGAAAAACCTTCTCCAGGTTTCTCCCATGCCCTTTCTGAAATAGCTAATAGCAGCTGGCATGGTGCATGCATCTGTGGGAGGAAAGAATGAGAAAAATTGTAGTGACTTTACTAGGACTTATTCTGTGGCTTGCAAACTAGACTCAGTGACCCACAGCAACACAGCCCTGAATTTCAAAGGAGTGAGTCTCTCCTTGAGCTGCTCCCTATTCTTCTAGGAAACCAGTGAAAGCCTTGGAGTTGGAGTCGTGATCTTCAGGAAACTCCATCACTGGTCTCATGGCCTGCAGGCAATCCTTCTATTTACATGCAGTTTTCACAGGAGAACTCTACAAGCTTATTTTGTGTGAAAGTAATTCTATTTAAGCGTCAGAACATACTAGCAAGCAGAAATGCCTGCTGCAATCACCCTAGTAGTGGGAGTCAATCCCCCAAAAGAGTGAAATGAGCTGCTGATTAAGCAGACAGGTGGCTTTGCCATGAGAAAAACTGTAGTGACTTTACTAGGACTTATTCTGTGGCTTGCAAACTAGACTCAGTGACCCACAGCAACACAGCCCTGAATTTCAAAGGAGTGAGTCTCTCCTTGAGCTGCTCCCTATTGTGCGTGTGCACCTCCACACACAGAGACACACTGCAAAACCGCCTCTCAAGTGCGTGCCTGAAAGAAGCACCTGTGGAGCAGTCACATCTGAAGGAAAGAATGGACCCAGTTTAAGTCAATTTCTGTACTAAGAGATTGCACCATTGCTACTAAAATGAATTGGCTATTCTGTCATTACTGACAATTACATATTCAGTTATTGGTCTTGATGATCTAATCTAAATGATGACTTGCCCAACATGGTTATATCTGAGCATTCTTGGCTATGGACAGAAAGTGCACAAAAAACATGTTCTTGGATTACAATACAGCTACATAGGAAAGCATGTTAATATGCCCAGGACTTACAAAAGAAGAAAAGTAGAGGAGAAGAAAAGGAAAGAGAAAAAAAGAAAACGAAAGGGGGAAGTAGGGGGAAAGATGGCGTTTCAACCTACAGACTGTATAGAAAATGGAACTGTTATTTTCTGTATTGCTTTTCTTCACATATGCTTGGATGTATTTATTTCATAGAATAATTCAGGTTGGAAGGACCTCAGGAGGTCTCCTGCTCAAACCAGTCATTGAAGTGATCAGACCAGGTTACTATAGGCTTTAGGGCTTTATTTGGCCCTCTAAATCAGTTCCTTGATCATATATTCCATGAATTAAAAGTACTACCATTGTAACTAGTCTATCATCTAAACTAGTTTTAAGTGTTCTTAAGGATGGTACTTGTACCTCTTCCTGTACAAGACTACCCAATGATTTATCACATTCTGGCAAGAAAGCTTATCCTAGTCATCTGGCTCAGTTTTGCCCTGCTCACGTTCAGCCATCAGCTCCAGTTATAACCCAGTGTCATATTCCTCTTGCCACGTCACTTCATCTTATGTACAGTAAACTGCACATCATATCCTTTTTCAAATCTCCAATAATGCTATATGTAGAAGCACTGAGGCATCGTGAAATCCAGTGTCCATAAGGGTAAAAATTAAAAGAAAGCAGCCACCTGTTCATGTGCAACTGTGTACGGTAAAAAAATAATAGAAGCAAATTCCCCTGAAAATGAAGGTTAATGATACATGAGTCCAGCCACTGTTAAATACCACCTTCAGTATTTTTATCTGTATAGCACAGCTGCATAGAACAACCTCCCTTCCCAGCAAGAGCTCTCATCCCTGGAAGATCAATGGCAGTCAAGGCAGGAAAGCCACGATGTGTTCATACATGCATTCATCACTCATTGAAAGACAAAACAGAAAAGGAAATGATACTGGAACTTGCAGGCTTGTCAGCAGTCTTACCTATCCAAGCATTCATCATCTTAATACCATAACGTACAAATTTAATGTGAGTTTCTAATTACATAGGTCTTTAAAAAATGTGTTTTATTTACAGTAATAAGAAACACAGGATGTATATCTTAGCATCCTAGCATAAAATATTTGGTATGCAATTTTTAAGTCAGGAACTTAATCTTCCTATTTGCTGACACTGAATTATTATTATTATTTAAAAAATAATGAAAAGGGGGGAAGAGAGAGACTGGCAATCATCTGTTAAGCACCATTAGGTAACTATTAATACTCTTTGAGATGCAAGGTGTAAAACCACAATCTGTGTATAAAACAAAGACCGCGTTTTAAAATCACCATCCAGATTAGGTTTCCTTCATTTAGAATTGAGAATGAATATTAATATATATGGATATTATATATATATAATTTTGACTGAAATTGATCTGAATAGAAGTGGACATTTGCAATATTTGGAAGTGAATGAAAGCTTTAAACTACACCTTGTTCTTGTGTAGAGATCCTAGAGCTGAAAGGAGTCTTTAAACTGATACAAAGTCTTCCAAGAGTAAGTTATTTGCTGGTCACTTCTGGCAGAGCGCACTCAATTACCCAGGCTAGCAGATCCAAGAATTCAGCTTCATTGTGTTTTTAAATGCCCTCTTAACATCAAATCTCATTCACAATTGACTGGGAGTAGAGGAAGAAGTCTAAGGAGCATGGTAACACGCTGATGATACTCAGTTCTGCCCTGCACTTGGCTGAAGTGCTGCATTTTCCTTTTTTAAATCAGCTCCTTCTAGCTAATATCCAGTGGTGTCACTGCAAAATCACTACATCATCTGGTATTCTTCAAATTATTTCAACTGCAAATTTTATAGAGAGATGAGTCCCTTGAACAGAGCTGTGAAAATAACAAATTTGTTGTATGAAAGGACAATAAATCATGACTCTGGTGACTCACTCCCTGTATAGAGGATGGAAAATGAAAGGGTAAATCCTTGAATAAGAACTGACTGAGAGCAGTTACTGAGATAAATAGCCGATGAATGTGAGATGAAAGCTGAAGTCTTTTCATTTCTACATTAATGAACCAGAAGATCAAAGACCTTGGCCAGGCCTATGACCACGACTGTAACATAGGCTTGCTATGCAATAATGAACTCATTATTAGCTGCTTTCATAAATTACCTGTGGTAGACTATTTTATTTTTAATACTGTACATAAAGCACAAAAACAACTACAATGTTATTTTAGAATATTGTAATTGCTAAGCATGCACTTCTGTGTAATAAGCACATTCATCCTTTCAGCTGGTTGCTGCTACCAACTCTCTTCTTCCCTTGGAAATTTCCTGACAGATGGCAAACGTCTTCATACTTTGTGGAAGAGAGGGGAAGTGACTGAAAGACCAAAGTGAACTTGAAGTGAGATGCATCATGCAAGAAAACTCTGAAAATCTACTTCAGAGGGACAAAAAACAAATCAGCATGCCAGAATTTCATAAGACTGAGAAAAATAAATATTCTAACCCTCAATCTCACACCACTGCTTTGTGCTAGTATATTTCTGCCATCTATCACAATAGGGAGAGATATGCTTGGACCTGTGTTCGCAGAACTGATGTTTAGCTTGGATTACTGTGTATTTAAGGCTCTCATCTTAGGAAATACGGAGTGTATTTCTCTTTCTACCATAGGATTTCTGCAAGACTATATGCAGTTTACACGATACCCATCTTTCAGGCCCAGACCTGTAAAATATATAATTTTATACAGATGCTGGGAGAATAGATGTATAAATGTTCACAATCTATATTTCAGGAAAGCCTACACATATGATTGAAATTTCCAGATAAAATCCCAGCAGTTCATGAAAGAAGTTGTGAATCAACAGTAAGATGTGATATGGAGAAAAGCTTTGTCACAAATGGATAAGCTATTATGTGAGCATGTTAGTTGCCTGCCCTCTTTTAAAGGGCGTATGAAAGAAAGGTATTTTATCTGTCGGCAAAATTTCTGATGCAAAGAAGGTATCTTCACATTTTTTTACAACCCACTCAGATCTAACACTGCTAGTGAGAAGTTTAAACTTAGGGAATGAAGCCAGCAACACGAAGCACTTATTCACTCCTCTGGGACACAGGGTAAACTGGACACATTGATGTCCCCCCTCTCTAAATATTTCACTTAATGATTTGCCTTCAAGATGATGACCGGTTGATTAAGAGCTCAAATGAAAGTAAGGGTGAGTGAAATCCCTACATCAAACAGTTTATTCAGAAACTCTTTTTGCCTGGAAATTATCCACAAGCTAATTTTTTCCACGTGCTTCATTATTTTGAACTCCTCTGAAAACTTTTGTCAACCCCCACAGTTCTCACTGAGTATTCACCAAAGCTTTTGTTTCCAGCATGACTATTCATAATGTCTTATTCATCCTATGACCTCAGTAACATATTATGGTTGTTTTTCTCTGTAACTGGATGAGTTGAGAAGCCACAAAGATCTAAGATGGCTGCAGGAACACTTCCACTGAAAATACTTATGCGTGCCAGAGCATGCCACTGCAGAGGTGCAGCTAGATGGATGTTTATGGCTTGTCCCTATTTCACAAACACTATAGTAAACAAAATGTCAAGCCAAATGCAAGGACCAGCAAGTAGAGTCCAGGGTTGTTATTAAAACAAAGCCCTTTGAATCACTCCTTCAGGTTCCCTTGAGAAAGACAGAGAGAGAGATTCATCATTGCTTCACTAATACACAGGACCTATGCAGTACAGTTTTGTTGGCTCTTCTTATGCCCTAGAGAAAAAAAGGGATGTGGCTGAGAGACCTTCAACTAGATGCACTTCCCCAGGAAAACACAGCCTCAGAAAAGGGCGCATCAGCCACAGGCTGGCCATGATGTCCCACTGGGTGCCAAGGAACACTGTCATCGCCAGTGCTGCAGAGTGCCTCATGCTCCTCCCTTTAAAATCTTTCCTGGGGACTTTAGAGGTGGATGAGAACTTGGTCCTTTTGGTAATTTAACAGTGCTTACCACAGTGTCTACGGAGGAAAAAAAACAACAAAAAACCCAAACCACAAAACAAAAAGCAGCTCTCTAGCACCCAGCACCCAAATCAAAAGGCAGAGGGCAAAGTCAGAAAACATGTGCCATCAACTTCAAGGGCACCAGACAGTGCTAACCTGGCAATCGATACCACAGCTCCTGCCAGGAGCAGTGCCCCATGAGCTGCATGGCTGGAGTCTTTCTAGAAGGCGTATTCTTGTTTTGTCACATCAGCTTTGAATAAGGGCAGTTTCCTTGCTAACCTTTGGGAGGCAGAGTCTGCTCCTTCTTCAGAGAGTCCTGCTTCACCTCACCCAAGCACTAGCTTTCTTAGCCTATTAATTTCAGAGTTGAGATAGAACTAAGACATTAGATCAAACTACTATTCTCTTTGTCAGTGCAAATCTATCTTCTTCATTATATAATGTGAGTCTATGACTTGGCAAAAGCAGTTTCTCCTGTTAACTTTTGGCCCATTAACTATCACTAGTGTTACTGCTAAACATCAAGAGTCCAAAGAGACTGCACCAGGCCCCGCAACGGAGCTACCTTTCCAATGTCCCCGGGCTGGCTGACGTAGGGAGGAAGCACAGTCTCGAGACTCTTATCAAATCTTAACATTACCTTTTCTTTTGCCTTCCCGTGTCTGAGCTATTCATTCATGTGCTCTTAATACAAAGCTTGTGCAAATGATGTACAAATACATCAGCTTGCTATCATTGTGAGTGCTAGCTTTTCTCTATCCACTTAAATGGATAGAGATTCTATCCATTGAGATTCTATCCAATCAAAATGTCTGTGGAAGAGCAGCACAGTTTCAAACTGTGCGTCTGTGTCGAGACAAAAATGCTTTTTGTTGGATTAGCTCTTTTGCATGCATACTGTACAATTTGCATAGTGAGAAAGTATTTCCTGCAGCCCTATTTTCCCATTCTCATCAGAACTGTGACTGTTTCCAAATAAACTTTCACACTTCAGTGTAGCATTGGGTGATCTGGCAAAAATCATTCCCAGAGACAGGTGAATCAAGCAGCTCTGAATGGGAAAGAAGGAAGCCATTTAGCCACAAATACTCTGAAGTCTTTTGTCTTGAGTAGTGTATCAGATGAGAGATTAAATTCTTCCAATAATTTTTAATTCTTCTATAAATGCATCCAACTATTAAGGTAGCTGGAGAATGAAGATGAGAAACCACTCCTGTGGTTTGAAAAAGGTAGGAAAAGACCAAACTGAAATAGACATTCCAATCCATACTAACAAGCAGCCCTTGAGCCACAGGATTTACTGTCATTAATCCTTGAAATATTTGGCGCCAACACATAGTGGCTCTACCACTATAATCACAATAGTGGGAGTATTCTTTTTCCCCTTTTTGGTCAAGAGTGGATCTGCACATCACGTTTATGGCATCTAGGCATTTGAATAAGCAGGATACACAGACCTCAGGACAGATAACATGAACTGATGCATCACTAAAACAGGAGGAAAATTAAGCTCAGGACAGCCCTCAAGGTCCATGGAACTGGTCACTATTCATGCATATAGACAGTCTGTGAAGAAGCTATTTGTAGGACTCAACTGCTTGTCAGTGAGGAAAATACAGTGCTTTTTGCTGTTTAACTAAATCACATCTCCACAATGGCACATAAATAAGAAACAGATCATGAAAAAAAATGTAATCTGAAAAAAGAGAATTGAAATTACAGAATGGAATTTTAGTTTGGTTTTCTAGCAAAAGTCCTAGCTATTTTTAAGACGGTGTTTGATCTATGGGTGAAAGTACCTATGTGAATTAGCAGCCTCTGACAGGAGAGGATAGGACTCAACAGTTACAAATCTTAGGTTCGTTACAGTCATCTGGTCTCATTAAGTTTTTTCTTTAATCGTTTTTCCCTTTTCAGATCTGCTGGTGTCACAGAGCCCTCAAAATGTATTATAATGTTGCAAGCTAAAGCCCAGGCAGATTTATTCAACACTGATTCACTATGCGCCTTGGGCAATTGTCTGTCTAATTTCATGAAGAGGTGAAAGGGGGAGTGTTAATTCTCAGTCTCAAAATATATGAAGAACTTCCCATGAAAAGGTCTAGCTCTGTAACTACAACCCCTTATCTGCCTCTTTCCTAACCCAGAAACATCATCAGAGCGAAGCACAAACGTCCTACAGAAAATCCCACCATCTGTTTATATCAGATGTTAAAACCCCCACCCATCCCTTCCCGACACTGAGTTAATCATTGAGATATCTGGCAGGTATATCTCCTCAATCACCACTATCACGGGGCACATGGGAGGTAGCAGGGAACTGGCAGCAGGCTAAATATATGGAGAGGGAGCAAGAAACAAAGGAAAAAAACTTACAGCAAAATGTAAGCTTCATTATTTCAGGAGTTTTCTTAAAAGGAGTTCCATGGAAAAGGTAGAGGTGAGGGCTGTGGAGAGCTGTGAGCAGGTTGAGGATGCTGATATCTGAAGGACAGGGCTACAGCTGGTTCTGTAGCCCCCACTAAACAGCCAGTGGCTGGAGGCTTGTCAGGTCCCAGGAATGTTATTTGTAGATCAGTGCCTTTACTGTTCTGAGTGGTGTCACTCCATACATCTAAAATGTCAGGGAACATA
Organism: Limosa lapponica baueri; assembly: GCA_002844005.1. Taxonomy (NCBI): domain Eukaryota; kingdom Metazoa; phylum Chordata; class Aves; order Charadriiformes; family Scolopacidae; genus Limosa; species Limosa lapponica. The sequence continues at coordinate 24,860 of KZ506759.1, read as the reverse complement.
TCATGGGACACTGTGTTAACTTTTTATACTTTTCAGATCTTTTAGTAAAGATAATTAAGCCTTTACAACATCCTTTGATGGCTGTCTCCCTGGTAGTAGGTAAAAGTGGAAGCTACAAAGCTCTTTGGTGAGCTTCTCTGGGTGAGCCAAAGTGCCTTGGCTCTGGATGATGGAAGATCAGATCTTTCCCTCAGCAGGGAGCGGACAGGTCGGTGTCAAGGCAAGGGCAGCAAGTGCTCTGGAAATCACAGGACGTAGAAGCTGTAAAATCAGATTTGTTTCCTGCTTGACTCAGCCTTTGTTTTTAATTTGGCATGTCATCCACTTGTTTACAGTGATATAGACCTAGTCTGGAGAAACCAATACATGATTTCCAAAGAGTTAACGCATTCCACCACGGGTCATAATCCCATGCTTGATTATTACATCGTGACCTCTAACAGTCATGCCAGTGTGTGGAATTGCACAGAGGATACCTCGTTTCTTGGCTTGCTTGTCTCAGAAAGTGCTATAAAGGTGAGTATGTATGGTGGTAACAAAGCATTGGGATATATCGATGCAATGACTTAGCTGCAATATCAGTTTCACAATGAAGCATAAGGTTTTGAAGAACCAAACAGACTCCAAACATCCTGTAAAGCAGTCATGCACAACTGCAGGACAGACCTGTGAAAGCAGGGCTGGCCAAAGGGGGTCACCCAGTGCAATGCATCCAGGTGCAGAGTGTGGGCAGAAACAGGTAAAGAGATGCAGAGGGCCTGATATGGCTAGGTGTTAAATAATTTGAACACCCACCTCAGGATAAAGGAAAGAGCACCATCTGGTGGAGAACAAGCCAAAATTAAAAGCAGTGATTATCCTGATTTTTTATTATCACTTTGCAAAAATGAAGGAGTTACTTTTGCCGCTGACTCACTTTGCACAACTCCGGGAACCCCTAACTTATTCTTCGCAGAAGATCAGATCTGTCTTAATGTATGTAATCTGTGCAACTCATCATGTAAGATAAAAATGGGTCTATGAGTCTGGAGAAACTTGGAGTTTAAGGATGGTTTTGATTTAAATTCCCGAGCAAAGTCAGATTCAGGTATGACATGCCTTAAAAAAACTATCAGAGGTTTACTTTAATTCTAAAAATCCAAATTATCTAGATTTAACCTGTTCTATACCAGCCCATACACATTCAATGTTTCCTGTGAAAAATGCATCCTTGGGACTCTGTCTTCATACACTTCTAAGCATTCATCCTCTCTCCAGTGAGGAGTACCCCATCTTCATCTGTTAAAGCACTGAATTTCTTAAGAAGGGGGAAGTCAGGAAGAGCAGCACCATAAGCAGTGAGACCAAGAAAATCCGCCTTGCCTGTGGATTTGGGTTTTCTGGCACAGTTCTCAAAACCTATGTGGGTTGTGCCTGAGAGACTTCCATGGCAGGACTGTTAACTATAGATGTGTCTTGTCTGGATTCTCTCCAGTCTAGTAGGTGTTGCTAGATACCTACTGAAGGGTGTCCCCTTTTTCCTCACCTGACCACTTCCATTGAACCTGTGGTGCCCTTGGGACTCCTACTCATGTGTCAAATATAGTTAAATCTGGACATAGCTTCAAAAGATACAAGGAGGCAGACAGAAAAGATGCACATGAACTCACACACATGCAGACTTTCTTAGGAAACAAGACTGCAAAGACAAGAAGCCAAATGTGAGCCATTAGCTCATCTGATTGTTTTGCAATGAATGGATCTCAGTCTAGTGATTGCAGAATATTTCTGCAACAACAACATAGCAACAGAAACAAGCCAAGCATATGAGCCTATTTGGTACACAAGTAATTAATTAGAACTCAGAAGAGTTAAGTGCAACATTCAGCAGAATTAAGCTGATGAGTTACAGTTCAGGTCAATTCCGATGATTCTGTAATTTGGAAAGGAGAAAACATCTATCAGTAGTTTCAGAGTTTAATATTGAGTCAGCAAACATCATTTAATGTTTCTGCAGTAGGGAAGATCCAAGGGACACCTGAAAAGAAACTCCAAAATCAGCAGCTTTGAGAATTACAATAGCGGCAACCTGGGCTGAGTCTTTAATTTTTTTCCTCAAATGGGGTCACAGTTTCCTTTCCTCCCTTCACTTTTAAAAGCATTTAGCTGTCTTGCACTAATGGAACATCTAAGAAGTCTCATACTGAGCAATTTAGTGGGAGATGACTGTCAGGTTTCTGTAAAGTGGTTTCTCCAAAGTTATTTTATTTTTGTTCACCTTGCTAAAGAAGTAAGATAAAAGGTATTAGGGAGATGTGACAGCAATGTATCCTCTAGCCCTTGCACAGCAGTTGCAGAGGGAGGTTTAACACTTGTGATGGTTTAACCCCAGTCAGCAACCGAGTACCACAGGGTCACTCACTCACTCCCCCAGTGGGACGGGGGAGAGAATCAGAAAGGTAAAAGTAAGAAAACACATGGGTTGAGGTAAAGATAGTTTAATAGGAAAAGCAAAAGCTGTGCACGCAAGCAAAGCAAAATAAGGAATTCATTTACTACCTCCCATTAGCAGGCAGGTGTCCAGACACCTCCAGGAAAGCATCATGTGTAATAGTTACTTGGGAAAAGAAATGCCATCACTCTGAACATCCCCCCTTCCCTCTTCTTTCCCGAGCTTTATGTATTGAGCACGACATCATGTGGTATGGAATATCCCTTTGGTCAGCTGGGGTCAGCTGTCCCGTCTGTGTCCCCTCCCAACTTCTTGTGAACCCCCAGCCTATTCATTGGAAGGGTGGTTTGAGAAGCAGAAAAGTCCTTGGCTCTGTGTAAGTGCTGCTCAGCACAACTAAAACATCCCTGTGTTACCAACACTGTTTCCAGTACAAATCCAAATCATAGCCCCGTACTAGCTACTATGAAGAAAATTAACTCTATCCCAGCCAAAAGCAACACAATGCTCTCTCAGGAATAATCGAATGTCACATAGAAAATATACAGTCAAATACAGAGTTTATGATGCTTGTCTTTGATAAAAAGGCTACAGCCACTTACTACTGAATTTGCTGAAAAATGTTAATGATATCCAACACTGGATATACAATATCAATTCTATTTGTGGTTACCAAAATGGCACTGACAAATAAATACATTTGTCCAAGCTATTTGTCTCACTGTCTCACCTTCACTGTTTCCCATGCTGGGCACCACTTTACACAATACTAGCGGTTGCACAAGACAACAAGCATCTGTGTGTTTTCACATTTCTAACAACAGACATCTGCATTTTTTCAAAATCTACCCTCTAATTCAATGCAGGGATGTTTCTTTTGCACTTCTGTATTCCTTCACTACCAAATCAAGACCTCTTTTTTTTTTTTTTAAAACTGGCAAATCCTATTTCAATGGATGGAGCATTCTCTTGAGTCTAATCTTTTGCCATAAGACACTGTGTAGCCATCCTGCTCTTGCCACTTATCTTCACCTACTTGAACCCAGTAGAGTTCCTGGCTGTCTGATTTGACCAAGAATGCCATTTCAAGTAATATTCTCTTGAATTTTATATATGTTCACAAAATATTTCAATTTTTGATGAAAGGGAATTTTCTTCTGGAAAAATGCTTCCCTGGCAGATTCCTTACCAGCACTGCATGCATGTACTTATCAGAAAATGCAATAACTGGTATCTAAAAAAAATATATCTCTTAACCTCTACCTAAGCACTTGGATCTTGCTTCTCAAAAAGGATCCATAAAGGAGGTTTAGTCCATGAGCTACATTCCTCACTGCCAGCTCCTACCTGCTTGGGATGGCAGTATACATGGCCCCTACACTTGCCGATGTAGCCTCTACTACATCTGTCAAGGAGTAACTGCATGTTCCTAGGATAAATTTCCAGGAGGAGCAGTGAACTCAGATCTGGAGCCAATGCTAAGAGAAGTAAGAATTTGACTCACTGGCTGAATCTACCTTATCAGTCCAGCCTGCTCCTTGTTTCAGCCTGGGATCCATGCCTGCCTGAATACATTTAATGTAGCAGTCTTGCTCCTTTACATATCATCGTGGAGTCCAGACATGCATGTGTCCTTCCACAGTCTTTCTGGTTTTTTCCTGAATTTTGTTTTTGTTTTTTTTTTTTTTAAAGTAGACTTTAAACAAGCAACCAACTTTTTCCACCCTGCAGTCAAACAAAAAGGCCTCATAAGTTAGTCTAGATGAATACAGACTACTTTCTAATGATGTACTTTATTGAAAATTCTCTGCCTAAAAAGACTTTGAGGCTTCTCAGTGCATTTCTGTCTGAGGCTTCTCAGACACTTAAGTGCTTCCTGAACATGCTGTTACTCTGTTTGTTTCCTCCCCCCCCACAATGAGCTAATAAGAGGGATGGTTGCAAAATGAATCTATATCTCATGTAAGGCTAATACAGACAATCAATCGATGCCATTTGTAGCTGATTAATTAAGGTGCATGACAAGTTTCAGATCAGAGTTCCATTTTGTGAAGTACTTACAAGCATGGCATATAAATAAATTGTGTGCAGAATTTTAATGGAAGCACATTCAAACTCCTGGAGTTCTAGAACACTAAAACACATCCTGAATGAGCAGAAAGCAGCCTTTTCCACTGATAATTCTCCATATTTTATCCTTGTTCTATAGATGATTCTAAACAGGACTTGTGAGCAAATTGTAATATCCAAACCTGCTTTCTGCTGAGGTTTTTAAACATATTCTCCTCTAAAAAGTATAGATTTATCATGCTGAGAGGGAGCACAGACAGGACAAGCTGGAAAGGGGGATATTCCACACCATAGACATCATGCTCAGCATATAAATGGGGGTTGGCCAGGGGGCTGGGATCCGGAATCACTGCTCGGGATAGGCTAGGCAATTGATCATCGGGTGGTGAGAGTGACTTGTATATTTTGTATATTCTATTATTATTATTGTTATTCTTGTTATTTCCTCTTCTGTTACTTTTCTATTAAACTGTCTTTATCTTAACCCATGAGTTTTTTTTAATTTACCTGCTTTTCTCCCTCTTCTCCCTACCTTACTGCAAGAGGCAGGGAGAGAGTGGCTGGGGGATCCTAGTTGATGGCTGGGGTTAAACCATGACAACTACCGACTAAAAAATGAAGCAAGAAGGGTGAGTGGCCTTGTGGCTGTAGAGCTTACATTGCTGGTCATTGCAAAAGCACTATCTGATAACAATTATAACTGTGTCTAACCTATAGGACAGCTAATGCTGTTCTTATGCAGATTCTGAGATATTCCAAAGGAAAAACTGAAGCTTTGAAAACACTACTGCAAACCCCAACAGCAAAAGTGAACAAAGACACTCTCCTCGTTTTCTAGGTGTTTAGTACATAGGTAGGAGAGCTGTTCCTTCCCCATTGCTCCCCGCTTGTGCCCTCCCAGGGCACCTCACTTGCATCTCTTCCCTCACAGAAATGTACAGACACTTATTACAAGCAAATGTTCTCAAAGCATGACAAGTGATGACTACCTGATTTGTGCTTGGTACAGTCTGAGCATGTTAAGACCTGATAGTATTTTGATGTTGTAAAAGGAATTGAACATGCAGTGAGGATGCACCTGTCAGATGGAGTGATGCACTTCACTCATAAGAAAGAAGCACACCACCACAGCACCTTCTAAACTTCTTCACTAAAAGTTGATTTGGCAGGTATCTGCAAGCCAGAATAATGGAAAAATAACGAGAGGTAACAGGAGGTGTATAGCATGTTGTAATCATAGCTGAGGTCCATATAAAAAGAAAAACATAGCAACGGCTACAGAAACTAACATACTTATTAGCTCCCGGTTCAGCTCCCTGCCTTCCTGTCTGACCTTTGACTGTCATTTATCTATTCAGGAAAGTGGACATGAATTAAGTAAATGTGTGAAGTTGATATGTATATGCTGAAGTATGTTAAACCTCCAATTCAGTGCTCTCCTGTAGCCTTAATACTCAAGAGTAAGATGATGATATTTAACTTTCCTTTTAGCAAGGATGATTTATCCCAGCCTAGCTTTCAACCTATCTTTCATCAAATTTTTGCAGATCTGTAGTCATATAGTTTTGCATTCTATCCTTTCAGAGCTCTTACGCAAGGCCAGATCAAATACGATGACTAATTGGACACGCCATGGGCAGAAGCGTGATTGCTGTTGGCAGGTATTGTCACAGCAAGTGGTACAGCTCTGTCCCAGTATCAGAGCATGATGACAGAGGATGCCACATTGCTCTCACTTTTCATGTGAATCAAAAACTTGTATGGTCTGTAATAGCTGAGGTTTGAACAACACTTTTTACAGCAGTGAAGGTGTTCCTCATATTCTGGCCACCTTCCAGCCTGGATCCATGCTGTCTGAAACAGTATGGTAATGGACTATTTAGGGAAGCTGAGGGACCTTCTCCAATTTAAAATGGATAAAAATTTCTCAGGCATTATCCTGATGCTGATTCTGCCTCAAAACAGAAGAATGGACTGGGTCAGAAATTTCCCTGATTTCTAGGTAGGTCTTGCTACGTGGGCTATCGCTTTTTCCTCTGTGTCCTCATTTCTACACTCATATACCCGTGCACTCATACCCATTGAGTGCACTCTCAGCAAGTTTGCCGACGGCACCAAGCTGTGTGCTTGATCAACACACTAGAGGGAAGGGATGCCATCCAGAGGGACCCAGACAGGCTTGAGAGGTGGGCCTGTGCAAACCTCATGAAGTTCAACCAGGCCGAGTGCGAGGTCCTGCATCTGGGTCAGGGCAATCCCAGGCACAAATACAGGTTGGGCAGAGAACGGATTGAGAACAGCCCTGAGGAGGACTTGGGCGTGGTGGTGGATGAGAAGCTCAACAGGAGCCAGCAATGTGTGCTGGCAGCCCAGAAAGCCAACAGCATCCTGGGCTGCATCAAAAGTGTGGCCAGGAGGTCAAGGGAGGTGATTCTACCCCTCTACTCTGTGCTCTGGTGAGACCCCACCTGAAGTACTGCGTCCGGCTCTGGGGTCCCCAACATACAAAGGACATGGACCTGCTGGACAATGTCCGGAGGAGAGCAATGAAGATGATCAGCAGGATTGATCAGAGGGCTGGAGCACCTCTCCTATGAGGACAGGCTGAGAGAGTTGGGGTTGTTCAGCCTGGAGAAGAGAAGGCTCTGGGGAGACCTTATAGCAGCCTTCTAGTACTTAAAGGGGGCTACAGGAGAGATGAGGAGGGACTCTTTGTCAGAGAGTGTATTGATAGGACGAGGGACAATGGTTATAAACTAAAAGAGGGGAGATTGAGATGAGATCTCAGGAAGAAATTCTTGACTGTGAGGGCGGTGAGACCCTGGCCCAGGTTGCCCCCATCCCTGGAGGGGTTCAAGGCCAGGTTGGACAGGGCTTTGAGTAACCTGGTCTGGTGGGAGGTGTCCCTGCCCAGGGCACGGGGGTTGCAACTAGATGATCTTTAAGGTCTCTTCCAACCTGAGCCAATCATGATTCTATACTCTGCAGACCCTGCTCCTTTGCTTGTCCTCTTACTCTCCTTTTTGACCAGAAACATAGTTCCCAGGCTCCACTTACAATGTTAATGTGCCTTATTAATGAGGAATTAATGAGGAACTCCTGAGCTAAGGCAAGGACTGGCTCTATTGCTGCTTTTGCAAAATCCTGAGCAGCACCACAGTGACAATCTTTCCAGGATGTTTCCTTGTTTGCAGTAGTCGCCTGAAAGTCACTTTCCCACCTCCCCATTGTAAATTGGAGCGTGTAAACACTTCCTCTGGTCCCTTTCCTGTCATGCACACAGGACTTTGCAGCATGCCCACTCCTGCATTCCTTCCTCCATCACTCATTTGCTCTACCATTTACAGTTTTTCCACTAAGTTCCCTGGGATTCTTATTTCCAGTGTGAACCCTTTGACAAAAGGAAAGCCAAACATACTCTCCCCAGTACCTCATCACTGTCCATACAGATCTTCAGGGATGTGTGAAGGGTTAAGACTTATTCCTCATGCACAACAATGTGCCATTTATCTGCTAATCCTTTATGCTTAATTCCTGAAATGTCAAAAGCATTGTTTAAGCCAACAGCACTGGCAGCATTAAGCTTTCTGGTCTGCCCAATGTTCCTAAGAACAGCAGACACAAAAATTTTAATTTCTTTCTGGAAGCTGTCTAGTTAAGGATTAGTTTCATCTTGCTGCTGTGCCGATACCTTACAAGGTCATTCGAAGGAGAAATTCAACATTATGGAACACTAAAACAGGATTAAGTGACCTTTCCAAATAATGATGGACATCCACTATGCTTCTGTACATCGCAAATTACTGCTAGTCTTATTTTCAGGCTTAAACTGAAGTAAAAGGCCAAATGTGTCCATTTCTCCAAAGAAATGCATAGCAAAAGAAGAACTCAAGCACCAGTATCCTTGTTGTTTGCTGCTTTCTGTGGTCCTGGCCTGTACTTGGAGCTGCTCTACACTGTGTCCCAAAGGACCTAGTCAGCCCACTGAGCTTCCAGGCCATGGTTTGAAAGGACTTTTGAAGCAACACTTTCTGCCAAAAAACCGGTGTGCAATATTAATGGTATACTAGTTTAGAAAGAAGAAAGTCTTCCAATGGAAAGAGGTCTACCTATTTAACCCACCATCTTGAAAGCATAATTTGGGCAGATCACTGCTCTTTTCCTGTCTGTATCCTCCAGCTGAATTTCAATCAGAAGTAGTGAAAGTTTTGCCCTTCTATGTTGTACCACTGAACGTGACAAAAATTTTGTAGAAATCCAACTAGTTACTTGATTAGTCCCATTCATCTGCAAGTCATCAGGAGAGCATGAGGTCTTGCAGGATTTAATGATTCTAATAACCAGTTTTTCCAACTAAGGCTGTCATGAGTATTTCCACTCTCTGATTCTCGTGCCTCAGGTCACAAACATCATGAGGTTAGATCGGTATTGAGAGAAAAGCATAAAAGAGACCTTTTGCTTGTAAGAGAGAATTTGTGTTTCTCATACGTGGACACAGAGGGGAGAGTTAATTTAAGTGGAACTGTATACAGCTGTGTGGTTGAGAGATGACCGACTTTCTGGTCACTAAAACATATATGAGCTGCCTTTGCAGGTAAAGGCATGCACAGGTGTGTAGTAATTAAAAGGTTACTTTTCTATGCCTTTGAGTTTCAAGGATTAAGAAACAGGCTCAAACACTTTTTGAAGTTTCATCTTTCATTGAATCCCTTAATCCCTTCAAGCTTGGCACGATTTCTCACTCATTTGTTTATATCTTAATCTGAAGTTTCTCACTTGAGAACTACGTTGACCTTTTGTTTAAAGCCGAGGCTGAGTGACGGTGCAGCTGGGAGTTCTGTTACAGCTTTTCCTGCTGCTTCTCACGATGTGGAGGTGAGTGGAAGGGGCAGGGTGGACACACATGAACACTGCATGAGGTTGATCACATCCACAGCAGCTGATTTAACTTTGCAGGTTTTGTCACTGGGCCTGAATGCTCATGAGGACACGAGACCTGAATGTTCATGTTGTTAGGACAAAGCAGTCATAGAAAGCAAAGGATCTGATGCTGAAGGATCAATGCCTGAGCAAACGTCATCAGTCCCTGTGGGTATAAGTGACTGTTATATTTTAAATAGATACTAATTAGAACTGTTCATGTAGGTAAGCATTTATGCAGTGCTAACAAAGGGCTAGATCTCGTGTTTCACCGGTTTTCAGCTCGGCTTTTTGGTTTACTACAGGAACATGAGGAGGAATACTGTCTTGCATGAACAACAAGTCTGGGGAGGAGACAGAGCTCAAAACACATAAGCGAGCAATAAGCAGATGGTGCTCTCGCACCAGCATAAGCTGTGGGTTACAGGGGCCTTGCTCCACTCCTCTTCCAGGGGAGCAGCAAAGCTGCCCTCTCTTACTGCCCTGCCCACCCCCCCAGTAGGACAATGAAGTTGGTGGCTGCTTATGTGTCCCACGGTGTATTTGCTGGGGATGACAGAAAGGCCATCCCGTCCTGCCAGTGGCTCTGATGCCCTGACTGAAGCCCCACACCCAGGAGTACGTGGAGCACAACATGCTGTGGCAGTGCTCTGATGGGGATGGGGTCCCAGGGCCATGCTGTGCCCTCAGCAAGGCTGTGTCAGTCTGTGCTCACTCCAGGCTCTGCAACGGTCATCAGGAAGCAGTAAGACAAGCGAAACCAGCTCCTTCCATGCCCCATATGCTCCAACATGCTGTGGAAACTCTGCCGAGCAAGGGCTTAGGTTGCTTTGTCCGACTTCCAAACACAGCACCAGCAATGCTTGTTCTAGGTCCTATTTCCTTCTCTTCATCCAGCTTCTGATAACACAGCTGGAAGCTCTAACTTCTTTTTGTCCTGCCTTTTCCTCCTTCATGCTTCCTCCCTTTCCTTTGTTATTTTTGCTGGGAAAGGAGGGTTTTCCTCAACAGCAAGGAGAGGAAGGAGTGCAGCTCTGGCCTGCCCAGGGAGGTGTGGAGTCACCATCCCTGGAGGTATTTAAGAAATGTGTAGACGTGGCACTTCAGGGCATGCTCTAGATTCCCAGATTGTTGGGTTGGGTGTTTTGTTTTGTAGTTTGTTTTTGTGTGTGTGTGTATGGTTGGACTCAATGATCTCAAAGGTCCCTTCCAACCATGAAGATTCTGTGATTCTGTGAATTTCTGTGCTTGGAGGCGATAGTGGCAGGTTAGGACTTGACCCACACAAGCTCTCCTAGAGCTGACTTCAGCAAAGAGTCATAGAAAACTAGACTGAAAACATACAGGAGGGAAAAACATTCCATTTCCTTGCTGTTGTGTTAATTGGACATTGCATTCTTGAGGATGTGGCTTAAGAATGAGGATGATCAACAGTGATCCCTAAAATTTTCTTTTAGGGAAAGCGATCCCCATTTTCCACAGCAGGGCTGCCTGTGGGTTCTGCTGCTGCAGGTGGTTACCACCGAGGCAAACGGGACAGCTGGGCTTCAACACCCGCAGCAGCACGATTAGCCACTGCAGTTATGCAAAGAAAGACAGCAACACACTTTTTTGGACCTTATGGCGTCAACTGATTACTGCACAGTCAACACGGGATTTTTTTTCCCCCCAACTTTCAGAACTGACTATGTGCTTTTCTGTGAGGCTTTTCCTTCCCAGGATACATTTGCTGCCCTTCCCTCTGCTTAGTTCTGGCTCGGTAGATTCAGCACGAGAGATGTGATCTGCACAAGGCTCTGCTTTGTGCCAAGGTAGGTAGTATACAACATGTTTCCCTGTATGTGCCTGTAAAAACTAATAATTATTGGATCATATAGCACCTTCGACTCAGAGATTTCACTGACTGACTACCATAAAATCATGTAGTTGTCATGCTGCCACAAATAGAAGAATCAGACTCACAGACTTTACTCCAAAGATAGCCACAATCCTCATTTCTGTAGGTATATTTTCTAGCCACCAAAATGTCAGGTTCCAAGCACACTGTCTAGCATCATTAGGACCCACAGAGTCACGCTTCCTCATCCACTCAGATGCTAGAGGCATCTGAACCCACCAATGTCTCCAAAACTTGCCTAGCAGAGAGGGCTTCAGCCAAGTCTGCCACAGGGAAAACTGCCTTTCAGTCCAGGGAGCTGGATGCATTCAAATTCTCTCTCTGCCTAAGGATCCCATGTCCTTTACTGCTTATGAGAGAGCCATGCTGTAGGGTGATGTTATTCTAATTAGCATAATTAAGGCGGTTTCACACTGCATGGACTAATTCATTAAGCTGCAATAATTCTCTGAGCCAAAGCATGAGGAGGATTGCTTTTATAGCCTTACAGTTAGGGCACTGACCTTAAATACAGGGGACTCAAGCTTACAAAGCTACAGAATCTCCAAGCTGTGAAGAAAGGTATAGCTTTATTCAGACTTGCCTAAAGCACCTTTTTCATGAATGAAGCCCTTCTAGACTCCTGCGAGTAGGAAAGGAAAATTTGCCTCAACTTAAAAATGTCTCAAGACAGATTTGTTAACCTATCGTGTGTATGCTTGTATTTAAATCAACTTCACTTATTGTCCCACAGTTTTGAAACAGAAAGGTGAAAAAAATTTTCAGCAGGCATCAAATGATGAATAGTACCAAATGCATACACATGATGGTTACCTTGTCAGAATAAATTTGAGATCCTTTACCTTCAGGTCCTTGTTTTCACTTGAGATCCTTACTTTCAGGTAAGTCTAAACATCTCCTGTCTAGATCTCTACGTGAATATTGGCCATCTAGACTTCTGAGAGAAATAGATTTATTTTGCGTTTTCTATAGGCCTTGTTAATTAACAGATGAAAGGTATTTTTAAAGGGTGACAATTTTTATAGTGCTAAATTGATCTATTGTTTTCTAACCCTTAAACTGCCTGAGATTAATCAACGCTATTGTTTCCTAACCCCTCTGAGCTTAGTCTGTAGGGGAATGCCCATCATACCTCAAAGGTCAAAGGCACACCCTTGATTTTTTTCTTCCCTTTAAAAAAAATTACAGAAGGCTGTGTAAAGCATTTTGACCCTCATTTCTGTCAACATGAGAAAAATGGTTCTCACTCCAACTGACGTTCCTTAGCAAGGATACATCCACATACTGTTATTTATTGGAGCAGCTGCCCACTCGTGGGATCTAAAACTGGGAGCTGGCTAACATAGTTAGAAGAAGAGTGGGAGCTAAAAGTAGAATCGTTTTACCATCATGGTTAACTGGATTGCAGCCAAAGAGACCAAACCTGTGGGAAGTCTATGACCTTACTTCCTTTCTGTTGAGCAAAAGGCAAGACAGAGCAAGCAAGAATTTCTCTTGTAATGTGGTAAATCCCATTACTTGAGTTAAAAAGTGCAGAAAGCCTTTTCTGTACCAATGTGAGAATTCATTGAGGAGGCAAAGCAGGCTGTTCTATAGAGAAGTCAAAGCCACATTGCTGGGCTGGCTGGAGAACCAGTTTCCTTTCTGACCCATCTCCAGCTACAAATGCAAGCAGCCATTGCCAGATAAACTCAAAAGGCTAGAGTGCTGCCTACACTTCACCATCAAGGCTCTAGTCAGGCTTTGGTTTTTTTTCAATATTTCTTTCTGCCACCAGTTTTAATTCTAATATTGAAAACATTCAACAATGGCTTCCCACAAAATGTTTTTAGAGCAGAAACTGCGCAGCATGCAAATCTTTCATACAGTGATCATCCCACATAATGCCAAGGAGATTGTCCATGCTTCCATCATTCTCCAAATCCACCCTGTCTGGTGGAGACAATCTCTAGGATACAAGGGAATGATATGTCAGAAGAGATGCCAGGAAGTTGTGTTATACTGCAGCCTTGTTTAAACACGTTACTAATTGTTTTATCACTTATGGACTCTTCCATCTCTAGTCAGTAGCACTGTCTATATATAGGATTACACAAAAGAAAGCCACAGACAATCTGTACCTTTTCAGGAGACTGAAAAAACTTGTGGGAGTAGATGCTATAAAACCCAAGAAAAGCCTAGATAACTAATTATTCATGCTGCTGGTAAATGCTGAACACCAGGGTGCTATCAGAAGCATGATAGTTGAGGCATGTCTATGTCTGGCCTGACCACATTTAGGTTGCAGCGCTGCAGAAGGTAGGCAAGCTGAATCAGGATCACTAATCATCAGATCATTGCAGCTTTTTAGACACAGAACCATAGAATACTAAGTTGGAAGGGATCTCAAGGATCATCTGGTCCAACCTTTCCTGGCAAAAGCAAAGTCCAGACGATGACCCAGCACCATGTCCAGCTCAATCTTAAAAGTATCCAGTGTTGGGGAATCCACCACTTCCCTGAAGAAATTATTCCAATGGCTGATTGTTCTCATTGTGAAAAAATTTCCCTATGTGTCCAGTCAGAATCTCCCCAAGAGTAACTTGTACCCATTACCCCTCATCTTTTCCATGTGACTCTGTAAAAAGGGAGTCTCCATATTCTTTGCAGCCACCCTTTAAATACTGGAACATGGTGATAAGCCTTCTTTTCTCAAGGCTGAACAAACCCAAGTTTCTCAGCCTTTCTTCATACAACAGCTTCCCAGTCCTTTGATCATCTTTGTAGCCCTTCTCTGGACCCTCTCCAGACTGTCCACATTTTTTTTGTATAGCGGGGACCAAACTGCACACCATATTCCAGGTGTGACCTGACAAGCACTGAGCAGAGTGGGATAATAACTTCTTCATTTCTGCTGGTGACGCCCTTGTTGATGCAACTCAGCATCCTGTTCGCTGTCTTTGCCACAGCAGCCCACTGTTCACTTCTATTGAGCTTGTTGTTGACCAGGACACCCAGCTCCCTTTCCAGAGACCTGCTCCCCAGCCAGGTAGATGCCAGTCTGTGTTGCACTCCTGGATTATATTTTCCCAGGGGCAGGACCTTGCACTTGTCCTTGTTGAACTTCATAAGGTTCTTTTTAGCCCATTTTTCCAGCCTACCCAGATCTTCCAGCAGGGTGGCTCTCCCTTCCAAAGTATCCACTTCCCCACTCAAAACTTTGTCATGGTACACTTAATCCCAAAGATCACTTATGAAGACATTAAACAGCACTGGGCCCAGTATCAGTCCCTGGGGGACCCCACTTGTGACAGGTTGCCAGTTTGAAAACTGCCCTCTGGGTGCAGCCAGTCAGCCAGTTCCCCACTCCCCTGTATGGGAGCACCCAGCCAAACCGGTTTCGGAGCACAATAGGTGAGATGCAGGGAG
>KZ506758.1:121895-132941 GCA_002844005.1 Limosa lapponica baueri | reverse complement strand
GGGCAACGTGGCCTCCACCAGGAGTCACACCGACATCGGAGCTACAAAGAGCATAGGGGCAGAGTGAACGTGCTGTAAATGTAAACGGGCAGAGTAAATTCTGGCCCTTCCCAGTTTGTGCTGTAAAATGCATTTAAACACAATGGGATGTGTGTAATGTAAATAATAAGTCCTCCTTAGCTGCTCTTTCATATACGGTGTGTTAGAAGCAATAGTGGTTTTTTGGCTTAAATTTACAGAAGATACTGAAACGTGGTATTTTCTTTCTCAGGAACTGATTCAGGCCACCAAAGTTAATGAGAGTTTTTCTTCTGTGAGCTTTGGATCAGGCTTTAAGGCTAAGATTTCTAAATTTAAAATAAGAACAACCACCAAACAGAAAAAAAAAAAACCACCCAAAAAACCCCAACAACAACAACAACAACAAAAAACAGCCACCAAACAACCAAACAAAACCCAAGCAACCAAAAAAAAAAACCACCTCCAACACTTTCTCGTTCACCAGCCATGCACAGATTCTTAGGACTGGAGCGCTGATGCAGGAGGATCTATTTTTGTGCTGCAGGTACTCCAGGAAAGTACCAGGAGCCGGCGAACGTCTGTTCTTTCTGTAGTCTCGCAACTTCAGTAAACCCAAATATATTTAGACTGATGACTTGATTCTCTCATCGGAAAGATATGTGAGTAAGAATTGTTGTCTATCTTGTAAAAACAGCGCTACACTTGTACATGCATGTGTAGAACTGTTAAAGATTTTACAAGATACATGGGAATGTGTGCCTGCTTATCTAAGGAAAGAAGTGAGCTCAACATTAAAAAAGAAATCCACCCTCTAGCCGAGACCTCGCCTGCCAAGTTTTAGCTGTGTATTCTCTGTCTGAGGCGCGTACTCCCACATCCTGCACCGAGAGGTGAATACACTCTTTAATTTAGAGTGAAGGTTTAGGAGGGAATTCGACTTTCATTTACATCATTAAAATCCTAATGAGGCTGTAAATCAGGATAAGAATATGGTTGAGGTCAATAGGGTTGGATGGATTTAAATGACTACAGAATTTGTCCATTTTAGGTGGAAATATAAACCAGACCAGCCAAAGAAGAGCACTGAAACAAATACAAATGCTGAAAGAAAAAGATTTCACATTCTCCTTGAGAACTGAACACAGCAAGACCAGCCCTCAGTTTGGGGCCTGAATGGTTTGCTTCTTCCTGAAAAGAAATAACAGTGAAAATGTTTACTGTCCCCAGCACAATGACCAATAACAAATATGTTAACCTGGCCAAAAAAGAATTTAAAAAGGCCTGAGATTCTTTTTTTTGTTTGTTTTTTGCTAGAATATCCTTGATAATGTAGTAATTAGATCTACATTTGTAGACTGCAGGTTTTATAATTTTCTTTAAGCTATTACCAAAACAATTTATTTCCCAAAATATATAAAACACAATTACGTTTTCCACTATTTCCCTTTTGTAAGTAGGCTTCAATATTTCAGATATTATATAATGAGGAATGATCTGGCACAACATATGCGTTATATGCACAGAGTGCTTTGGTTATGCACCGACAGAAAATTTGTTGTTGAATTTGAAGCTGACGTATGTTTAATTATGCCAAAATTTTTTATCCTGTATTATTCCTTGAGAAAAAAAAAAACAAACAACAAAAAACCAACCCACAAACTCAAAACAAAACTACCAGCTGTAGTTGGTAGCATTATCTACATATGTAGCTATTGCTTAATAGTTTTGTAGGTAACGCATGTCTGGGATGGAGTTGTCCACCCAAGCAGCTGATGTTGACGTGGCGTGTCCCAGGTGGGGTTGACAGAATTCCACCTCTTTTTTTCCAGTCTTTCTCTCTTTCCCTGGCTCGCTTTTATTTTGTGATTAGCAGTTTTTCATTATATTTGAAATCTTAGTGAGTGCTGTTTTACAGTGTTTCATTGCAAGAGCGCATCATTTAGAAGCTGAAGAAGGTAAACCGTCCCCTCTGCCTTGTCCAGAGCATGGGTTGAAGTGGAAGCCTCCACCAAGGCCAGCCCATGGAATCAGCCTCTCAGCTCAGCAGCAGCCAACTTGTTTTTGTACGTCTTAAAAAGCCATGCGCTACTTGCCAGGAAATACAAGAAAATAAAATGAGTCACTAAAACAGTAGTTGTTTTTATTGGAAATTATTAAAACAAATAGTAATGTTATCATATATAAACTTTAATATTAACATCCTAGAGCAAAATGACTTCTGATAATGATTAGAAGCATAATATCAAGGACCATTTTGTCTTACAAATAGTATTAATATGAGCTGATGCAAGTGGTGAGATTGCCTAATATAATTTTGCTGACACAGGACACGTAATGAGAATCTATGGAATATGGTGTGTAAACCCATTGTCTTGTGAGCAAAGCACACGTCTTCAAACAGCACAGCAGCAAATCTGTGTTTTAATTGTGAAGCTTTTTCCTTACAGGCAGCATTAATTCCATATACCACTGATGTTAAACTTGATTATTATTTCTTTTCTAGAAGGTGAAGGGAGCGGTTTTAAAAACAAGGCAAAATTATATATCAGGTTTCAAACTTGCAAGAGTTTGTAGATAGAGAATTTGTAGATAAAGAATTGCATTTAAACAGATTTGAAAATGGAAATTATTTAAACTTTTTTCTTCTGTTACATATGTTGTGATCCCAATTCAAGATTCTTTCTTTTCTTTGAAAACTGCACAGTATCTGTTTTCTTGCATCCTTTGATCTACCTAACCATATCACAACATATCCCAACACTTGAAATACAGACTTTAAGCCTGGCTTATGCAAAGGGCAGCGGCTACGGCAATGAAAAGGTCTGAGGATTTATACTAGATTGTTGAAAGTGCTTAATATCTGGAATTCTCGAGAGTCAAGTGGGTGATCTGCAATGCCCTCTTTGTAGTTGCTATTTAACCCAGGAGTTAGTAGTTCCTGACTCTATGTAAAACCATGTGTGCATAGGTATACTTCCTGATTTAATGCTCATGTAATAAAACATACATGAGAAACAGTAAAACTTATAATTAGATTTCTAGTGAAAATATTTACATTTGTCAGTCTAAAATACATTGCCCATGAAATTTTTGAAATATTTGCTTAAAAAGTGCTGTTGCTATAAACAATCCCAAAAGTAAACCTATTAGCTAAAATATTCACAAAAAGTAAACAGAAGGAGCACGAACACAGCCAAGCCAAATCCAACTTTCTGTCGTAGGAAACGCTTGTGGAAGCATTTTTAAAAGCGTGTTCCCCAGCTCCGTCTCAGAGTCCCTCTGTGACAGGCACCGAGTCTTTCAGAACTTCTAAATACTGTTCTTTACAGAATTACAAAATGTAGAAAGAGACATCTGCTCCCAAACAACAACAAAATAACTTTTATAGGACTAAAATGATGTAAGGCGGCAAAGTCAAGCCCTCAACAGCCAGGAAGAGCCAGCACGACTCTGGCCCGTGACACCTTCGTTACTGCCCATATGCTGATGCAATCTTGCAGCACATGTACTTCGGCTACTTTTTTTGAAAGACCACCTGCTAATTTAGCAACACGGAATAGATTTACATGAATGAATAATGAATATTTATTCAACCTCATTTTTCAATGTGTGACCGCAGCCTTAGGTGTAGTACACTCTTTTGACCCTGTTGTGTTAACTTTCTCCTAGGTTTGCCCATGATTTTCATATGTTTATAACATCTGGGGCCACAAAAGCATTAATGAATTCATTTTCAGAACAACTATGAAAATAACAAGGATGAAAACTGAGGGAAAGAGAAATTAAAAATGAACATATTTTGGTGCCCAGTGTGAAAATGTCCATGTTCTTTCTTCTGACCATTTGAGCATTTCTGTTATTCAGTATGTTCCTTTTCATTAAGAGCTTAAACTCTACCTCGCTGCCCCATTGGTACCCGAATACAAACTATGCATTTTCAACCTCAACCCTTTTTTTTTTTTGGCTGCTTTCTACCCTAGAGATGTCCCAAGTAGTGAGAGATACGTATGTTTCACCTGTTAAGGTTATCTAAGCTGGTCTGCTTCTGAGCATACCTGGAAAGACATACATCTTGTCAACACAGGCACTTTGGCCATCATAGCCCTGTCAAGACCCTCCACTGAGCCTCACTTAGATATTTGGTGTATCAGAAATTGGAATGACTGCCTCAACCTGCGGTCAAAGTCTTGGGAAGGAATTCTTAATCACCAATCTGCCATTTTCTAAAAGTATATGGAGAATGCTAAAGAGACAGGGGTAATGCAGGCTGGGATTTGACACAAAAAAACCCCTCTTCTCATGAGCAGTGCCATTTGGTGCTGAAATATCGCAATATTCGAAGACCTTGATGTCTGAGGGATGACACCTCTAATAGCAGGTTGCCTCCTAGTGCCACGCTAAGGTAATGACCGAGAAGGCAAAATACCAAATCACCAATACCAATGCAGGTGTCTTCTGATGAGTCCCGCATTTAGTTAATGAGTAAATGTCTTATTATGAAATTTAATGCCTGGTTTTATGAGTGAATGATCGTTCTCAAATAAAGGGTGAAAATTTTCTTCAATCCACTTAAAAAAAATAATCAAAAAGACCATTTCGCCAACCCCCAAGAAGGTTGTTTCTGTTTTCTGTCGTGGGTTAGAGAGATCCCGTGTTTCAAGAAGTTTTTACCAGGGACATTCTGCCTATTTTTTCGACTTCAAACTTTAATTTAGCTCGATCAACCATTTATTTTATCTTTTGGTGTAATAAACTGTTATTTTCTCTTTACACATATGATATATACAATTAAAGAAAAAAAAAAAAAGAAAATGTTTGTCTTAGGTCCTTTTCTTTTTCTTTTGAGGATGTCTTTTGGAACCACAACTCCTCCATCTTCTTTCCAGAAACGATATACATAATCTATACTTCTTCATGCTTGCTTGGCAGAAGTAAAACAATTTTTTTATCTCCCACCCTTCAGATCTTTCAGTAAGAACAGTCAAGTGAATTTCACACCTCACACAATTGCAAAGGAATTACAGGCACATTGAGAACACTTGACTCAGTTTGCTTCCAGGATAATGTATTTTTGGTAAGAAGTAAAATTTACAGTATATAAAACATATCTTTGCAAATGAAATATAGCAGCATGAGAACGTTTTATATATATATATATATTCCATGAAATATATGTTTGAGAAAACCTAAGGGAAGGCCCGATGTGGTATCTAGCAGCCTTAGACAAAGGAGAGGGAATTGCGGAGTGTGCTGTGCAGGGATCGGATGCGAATATATTCGCAGATCAAAGGGGGCACAACGGCGAGTCATAATCTGTCCAACACTCGCCTCAGTTTACACGCAGATCCCCGTGATGTGGCGCAGGCTTATCGGCACCACTCCGCTTGCCAGCTGCCGGGAGGAGAGCGCCATTAAGTTTAAAATCATCAAAGCAGGCTTTTGCCGTGCCCCAGATCACGTCGCCTACCGTGGAGAGGGCGCAATGGGGCCTGTTCTGCTGGTGGAGAAGGAGCGTGCAACTCTCCCGCGTGGGAGAGGAGGAAGGAGCCCCAAGGAACAACAACAACAACAACAACAACAAAAGGCCGGAATGTTAGGTAGTAAAAAACTAACTGAACTAACTGGCAGAAATTACTCAGATAGCTTGGCTGTTTCATTCTAACTGCTCCGTGCGTTGACACTCCTTCGAGATCTCTCAGCGGTGGTGCAACGCCGCTTCTTGCACCAACGGCAGTGAAAAACTCTTAGGAGGAGCACCACAGATAAATAACAAATGAATAACGCTTTTTACCACTAGTGAAATTTCACTCCGGTCAGATCCTTAGTAGATTTAAACTGCTTCGTCTCAGAAGCCCGATACAACCCAAGAAGTGACGGGAACCACGAGTCCATGGGAATTAATGTTTATCTTTAGAAGGTCAAAACCTATCACGGTTTCAGTTTTCAACTTAACATGGAGAAATGGTTCCTCAGGTTCAGCTCCTTAAAAAGCCTGTAATAAAACCGTCTAGAAGAAGAAGTTTGACTTCCTCCCACAGGATTCATTATTTCCCAAATAAATGCAACATGGCATTTCAATACCTTTATATTGTGAGTTCACCAGTTTTTCTTATATATTTGAAATGCAATTGTATTCAATGATAGTTCAAGGCAGGATTCTTTTTAAAATGTATAATAGTGACAGCATTCAGACATATTACATCATTCATTTGAATGAGAAAAAGTTTATGATTCGCTTGTGTTACAGAAATTGTACTTTACTGTCATTATCAAAATTACATTATTTAACCACTGCACAATTTTAATACCAAATCATCTTCTCACAGAAAAGTTCTGTGTGGTCAATTACAGTGTATTAAAGTCCCAAACATCATTTTCATATTACATTACAGACATTTTTTCTGCATTGTTTCCTCACTGTAGCTTTACTCTTTCATCAGAAACAGCCTCACGGTTGGGATTTACAAAGCTGGTCTCAACTGGAAAAAAATCCACAGGAGATATTGATACTGGGATCCGTTATGTTAAATTTACATGTTAATCATCTGTGTTCTATTATGCTTATCTTTCTATGGATTTTTGGGTAATTTTCCAGGTCCAGAATACTAACAGGGTTTTAGTATGCATGGATTAGGTTATTATATTAGGGATAGAGTGGCTAAATGGGTGAAACCAAAGAAATGCAGTAAAAAGCTGTTGTCTGTGGAGCTGTAAATAGTTTCCAGCAGACGTGTTGCTGCCTACTCCGTAAGGCTCCATGCAGCCAAAAGCACTGGGCCTGGAGAAGTGGATTGGTTTATCTGCTGGAGTTCACGGGTGGCTCTTATTGCTCTAGGTCAGTTATTAATGAGGAAAAGAAGGTTAATGGACATAGGAGATGCTGACAGTCCAACACCTATCCTTCTGTGAAACCCATGAAGTATCAGAGAAAACCAATACTCCTGTCACACTGATCACAAGATCAAATGCTTTCCAAACGTGTCTGAATTTAACCAGACACTTTTTTTAGTATATGACACAAAAAAGTGTAGCTACAATAAATAATAGATATACACACAATGCGTTAACATGACTGTCTAATTTCTGTAGTTATAATTAAGCATCAGGGGTGGCTCAACATTTAAACTGATGCTGTTTCTGAACAAGCTGATAATGCCCTTCCCATACAGTATATCCAAGCTTGAGGGGTGAATTTCATCCCCGTTGTCTTTCTTGGTTGTTCTGTAACCAGGCCAAGACGGTGTCAGGGCTCTGGTGGCAGGCATTTCTCCCTCTCTGCTGATTTTTTGGTCTAATTTGTTTTATTGAAGAAGCTGTGGTCGAAGAAGGACCAGGTTAAATACCAGGAGATGGGGTGGCAAAGACATAGCAGAAGCGGCTCTACGGGGTGGTCTCTTTGAAACAGGCACAAAGGCCACGTCCCCACTAGTGCAGTGCAATGAAGATCTACAGAGCAGCCGAGTGGGTGCTGTGGACCTGGTGTCCACCTTGTATTTTTGCAGGTTTCACTGAAGACTAACTCAAGTCTGGTCCTGTGGACAGAATGCTGCATTGAAAGTGAAACAAACTGGCTGGCCTCTTAGGGTGCATCCTTTGGTTCAACTTCATCTGAGAGGAGTCTCATTTGCTCGCTTCGTGATGCAAACGCAAGAATGGTAAATTAGGGTAATTGGGATATCCACTTGAAAAGCAAACTGGTGTAAACTAAATGTGATAAAGCAGATGGACTCTTCATGTTATTCTTTAGCATACTTTTCTGTATCTTAGTTGTCTGTGCTTCCTCATATCTGAAAAGGAGAGGTGGACTGGAATACAGAAGCAAACTTCTTCAGTTGGCGAGTAAATGCCTCTTGAATATGCTGAGTTTCAGAGCAGTGTTCCTGAAGAATTCCATAACTGCACAAACATTAGAGTGTTTCGATTTATCTTATTAAAGAAATAGGTCTGAACAGTCACCTGAGAGCTGGAACTCCATTTGCCATAAACTAGCATAACATTAGAGTGGGGAGGGAAAATTAGGACAACAGCCACGAACCCAGAGAATGAAATAATGCTTTATATTTTAATCTTAATGTATGTGATGCCTGGGCAGTTACTGAAAAATGAATATAACTAATAGCAAAGAGAGTAAACATGGAAATCTACAATGATTAATTACTAGGTTATGATAAAAAACTGGGGAAATCTAGCATGTAGAGTAAAAGTGGTTTACCATAGCTGCTTTGGTATAGCTGATATCCCTAACTGGAAAAATCAGGTCCCATGTATCTATGCTGGAGGAATTAGTACTATTTCTCCAGAAGAGAGTAGCGAAGCACACAGTATCAGGGATGGGAACACATTTTAGAGTATTTGTTATGTACGGTCCGTACACCCTTTCTTTTAGTTAGGACTAGTTTTTATTTACTATCAATATTATCATTAGTGTTACTGTGCTACCGTAAAATCCCCGTCATTCAGCACCCGTTGCTGTGCAAACACGGACAAAAAGAGGGATCCTGTTCCAAGAGCTTTAAAAACGAGCAAAGGTACAACTACCCACGATGCCTGACCGGGGGGTTTGGGGCTCGGTGTTGCTCTACGCTGATGTGATAGAGTGTTTTAGCCCATCAGCCACAGGTACCATCTTACCCACGTTGCCCTGGTAGTTGTCCTCTGTCTT
This sequence comes from Limosa lapponica baueri, assembly GCA_002844005.1. Classification (NCBI taxonomy): domain Eukaryota; kingdom Metazoa; phylum Chordata; class Aves; order Charadriiformes; family Scolopacidae; genus Limosa; species Limosa lapponica. The sequence goes on along the minus strand of KZ506758.1, from coordinate 124,258 downwards.
GGTAGTCTTTTGCCCAGTGAGTGGATGAAGGGGAAGGGACTCTGCACGCTCTTTTCTGGCACATCACAGACCGAGAGGAGAAAGGAATGAGAGTTCACTACCTGTGTGTAACCTTTTAAGCTAACAGAATTTTAAATGTGAAAAAATTTATTGGCATGAAGACCATGGGAGATATGTGATGCCTTAACTCTAAATAAAACCCAAGCTTTTAATACAATTCTATAGGAAATTACCATTTTTAGTATGTATAAGAAGTATTTAACTTCTGGTAATTTAGGACACGTTCCAATCCAACCATCCAGAAAGGCCAAATTATACATAATAAATGATTGTTGAGAAAGAGGTATCATGTTATCTGTCTTGTCCACAGCAGATTATAAAGCTATTCTAAACCACAAATGTTGAGTTCTTAATCAAAGAAAGTACTTACAATAATTTTACTACAGATTTTTATATAGCTGTGAGGACGTACGTCTGATGGAAAGATGATAAAATATTTTTATAAGATCAAATGTTATTTAAAAATTCATATTGCTGTATGTCTTGTACTAGCAAGTCTTTTCATTTTTCTCTCCTCTTCAGTATTGCCATAGGCTCAATACTGTGGTCTTTATAAGCAAAAATACCATGCATGGTTTGTCTATATGATGACATCACGGGGGGGCATTACAGCAGCCTCCGAATAGTAAAGATGACAGTGAGATCCTGCTTCCTGAATCGAAGTCAGTGGGAGTTTCGCCTGAGTAAGGAGGTTAGGATTGGGTCCCTGAAAAAAAAAGGAAGATAATGAGACTCAACTAGGAATAATGGGGGGATATGAAGGCACGGAAAATGTAGGTTGAATTTCATTAAAATCTTCCTGACAGTGAGCTCTATTATAGCAGGGAATAATCTCATCGACTTCAATGGGAGAACAGCCAGAGTAAGAACCGAGTAAAGGCTGGAGTAGCCTTGGTCCTAATCCAACGCCCACTGACAGCAGTGGGGGTATTTCCATAGACTTCAGTGAGGACTGGATCAGGCCCAGGGCGAACAGAGCAGCTACGTTTGCCTGAACCCACACCATTCCCAAGGCTTTTTCCATAACTGTTGCAAAGAGTTGTTAGATGCATCTAAATGCAGGCAACAGATGATGCTACTGGTTCATTTAAGCACAGCTGAAACTGATCACTTCAAGAGGTGTCTTCCGTGTGGTGCAAATGTAAAGAAGCTGTTAAAATTACCTGATTGCTGTTGTGCAGTCAGGTAATTTAAACAACAGAGGCCACTATGAAGAACACAGGTATTTAATAAGGCTATACTGTGTTGCCGACTGGAGCTTATGTGCTTATAACACAGGGGGTTACCGAGGCCAGGCATTATCTGAATGAGAAATCTGTGATTTTTGTCTTCGTGCCTGTGACTGCAATGGGCAAAAAGGCAGAGAAGCTCAGAGCAAGGACACACCAGGCACAGCGTCAGAGATACCTGCAGAGCAGTGCGAAGGGAAAGCAGAGAAACAATCCTTTCTGTTCATTCATCCCGTGTACACTCTTGGTAAATAAACTGGATCGCGTCAGAGTTGCCAGCTCCGGCATCTGTTTCTCTCCTCACAGGCAAAACTTGCAGGGTTATAAACTTTAGCTGCTACCTGGTTCAAGCAAGGCAACAGACTAAATATTTGTGGCTTATGCCTTTGCACATATAATTTAAGTCATATGTTGGTTTTGTAGACACCAGTGATTAAAGGCATTTTAATACTGGCTCCCACTGAACCTCAGTAAAGTGCCACAAATACTGAATATTAAAAATTAAATTTCTTAACAGCAAACACACTTGTGTCCTTCAGTGAATTCCCTGCACCTGCGTATTTTTTCCAGTGCCTCATGCAACTCTCCAGCCTACCCATATGTTGTATCCTCTGCAACAGACAGGCAGTTACTTACGTGAAGGTTTGTGTTTCTCAGTAAAGTTTCTATTAGCTCATTGGTTGAGTCATTGATGGGAGAGGGGAAGGGAAGCAAAGAGGAAAGCCTAAAGCTCATCAATTTTTTATTCATTAATACATGTACCACAGTGAATAAGAAGGAGCTGTAGGGATCTGCAGCACTCGTATGAGACTAATGTAACCAGATTAAATAAAATTGCTGCATTTGTTCAGGTAAATTTATAAAAACCTCAGAATCCACATATGGGGAAAAAAAATGGGTATACAACTTCTTACAATTTAACTTGCAGCACTCTGGGCTGTGACAGATTCGGAAGGGTTTACAGTAGCTCCTCTGTGTTGATCTGGTTACTTCAGTACTTTATGATTATATTAGTTTAACCCAAGGCAAAGTGACTGGGAAAAAAACAGGCAGCTGAAGACAAGCTGAATTGAC
>KZ506758.1:84310-94420 GCA_002844005.1 Limosa lapponica baueri | reverse complement strand
TGCTTCCCACCGCTTTTAGCTGCTTGTGTGTCTAAACACATTCCTAAAAAAAGGGAAGACAATTACTAGACAGAACAACATCGATAAACGCTATTGAAAACACACATGAAAGTGTTTTTTACCTAAACAAAATACATCCACCCCTAAAGCTGCATTGTTTGGCTTGTGAGCAGGTAAGAGGGCAGGAAAAGTTACAAAGTGTTGGGATAAAGGGGATTAAACAGAAAGCGACCTGGATTTGTGTAAGCCCTCCGGATGGCAGACAAAAGAAACAGGGCTGGGAAAATGCAGCGCTCCAGTTCACTTCTGCTGGGTGGGTCCTCATTTGAATTGGTGCTTGGGGGTACATTCCACTATTGTTACATAGGAAATTACTACCTCTCCGGCCTCTAAATTACAAATCACGTGCAATATGTATATATCACACATTAGGGATCCACAACTTAAATTTACATCTGAGTTTGGCTTTGCTTCTTGAATTTGGCTGTCTTTGTGAAAATTCCTAGGAAAAGAAATCTGTCTCTTAAACATGATTTAGTTTGAATCATATCCCAGTTAACTCTCATTTATCTGTGGACAATATGTGCCAGATGTTGCCCATTTTGGTATAGAGCTATATGTAAGCTAAATGCTTATAAGCTATATTTTAGCTATCTACCCACTAAACCTCCACGTCAGCTCTGTGCAGATCCAGCCACGATGTCCTCCAGCTTTCAGAAGCACGGGGCTGCAGTTGCTTTTCTGATTCTTCATGGACCTCTCTGGCTGACGCTGAAATGGGGCTAGTAAATGCGGCCAGAGGGAAGCCAATTCCTGCTCCTTGGCATTATAGTTCTCTGGTCGGGGAGGTCACGCCATCTCTGCAACACGTTCTTGGCCCGCAGCATTTTGGAGCACTGTACAAAGATACCCGAGAAGCTCTGCAGAAGTTGCTCCACCTCCAGTTCTGGGCCTGTGCTGGCTACTCTGGGGTCTCTGTTATTCCCAAGCATGGTCGCGCCGATGCTTTCAGCCACGCACCGCGGTACCTGTATTATCCAGGTTTTTTGTTCGTCAGGTGTTGCAGCCCCACCATTACTCCAGGTAATGGAGAGTAATTGCTGGACTAAATTAATTCTGACATATCTTCATCGACTTCAGCAGAGTTACACCGGGCGTGAGTTTGGCCCGTGGATCTCATTGTTATGTTAAGAAGCTGTGCCGGGTACAGATGAGGGGAGCTGACACTGATGAGCTGGTGAAGCTGAAGTGTGCTTTTTCACGGTGTTATTAAATAAATCATTCCCATTTCAGTGACAGTCTGCTCTTCATCCTCTTGCCTTCCTGACCTTCTTTGACTCTTACTGTATTATTTACCCTGTAAAAACGCTGCACGTGGCTAAAGCACAACAGCTGAAGCTCAGGACTGGAAGTGGTGTGGATAACCGCTACACCTTCCCCGCGTGGCATATTCCGGCCCAGTGTAACTGTGCAATAAGGAAATGTAACTTCGGCGAAGGAAGTGGAATTACAGCCTCTTATGCCAGGGTAAATTTGGTCAACTGGGTCAGTGCATTTGGGAATCGCAGACAAGAGGTAAGAAATTACAAGGTGAGTACTGGGGGGAAGATAGCGTATTTTGGAATTCTTATGTTGGTTTGGAGGACTGGACCCCTATGAATGCTTTTTTTGCACTCATTTCTTCAGTGGCAATCATCAGCAGTTTTAGGGACAGGAAAATATTCCAGCATTGTTCAAAGCATCCTTACTGGATATACGCAATGATTTTCTGCAGCCATGCTGCAAGTTAAAGTCTGTCTGAATAAATGTACATTTTTTTTCCGAGAAAAAAAAATAATTACAAACTGGATCTGATAATATCTCAATAATTTAATAGCTGGTTTGAATTTTGAAGGTCTGGTAAATTTCTGGAGTACAATAATTCAAGGGAATGATAAAAAGCCCTTGGCTTTGTCCAAATAAGGACTAAAAAACCAGCATAAAACAGCATATGTGTCACGTATTAACTTATGTTAGTTAACAGAGAATTTTGTGAAGTCTAGTATAGAGAAAATATTTTGGCACGTGCTCACCTGTCCATTTTAAATGGCAGGCCTTTCTGTGGTGTAAAGAAAAATCGCTTCACTAATAGTTCAATGCCAATTGAACGGTCAACTGCTCGCTGCTCACTTCATCATTTTATCAGGATGGCTTCTGATTTTTCCAATCCTGGCAGGTGACACTTACATATATTTTTCAGGCAACGGGATTTTTGTCAGTCCAAACTTAACGAAGAAACGAACTCAGCAGACTGACTTCTAAACTCTCTGTTAATGTTCTTCCACTGGGCTTCTAAAAATCTCATTTGCATATCCTGATGAAAACACCGTCACTGGCTGAAATCACGTTTTTGTCTTGCATTCTGAAGCAGTACATTTATAATTTCAGTAGTAAGTTTGGAAAACAAGACTCATGACAATAAAAGGTTACGTGATCAACCTTATTCTCAATTTGTACTGTGTGCTGTAGGATAAAAGGAATGTAATTTTAGAAAGGATTATAACGTCCTTATCATGCTGAGGCTATTCACTTGCCAGATTTCTCACAAATGGGAGGAGGAGGTATACTAAAAATGTTAAGTTAGAGGCCGTGATCTTATGTTGATGAAGACAATAAAGTACGGGGCTTTCCTCCACTGCTTTACATCAAACTGGATAAATACTCCTTTCTCCGTTTCTGTGACGGGCACAATAAATAAATAAAAATAGGTAGCTGTGCCATTTGGAAGGCTGAACAAGTGAACAGTCCAGCTGTTCAGAAAATAATAACAAATGATAGACAATGTGTTTGAGAAACAATACTGAGTGTGGAATAGAGGAAATGGAGTTGGCAGCTGTGAAAGGGAATTGGCAACAGAAAGTAAAAACCTACGAGACAGCCTGGTTGGCGAGACCAAGGGCCCACGCAGCCGGCTAGTCCATCTCTGATAACAGCAGCAGGAGGAAAACAACTGAGCCTATCCCCTTCCTTGGTCCACTCCTTGGATCCACAACTGTTGTAGTGGCAATGCTGGAGAGAAGTAAAACGTTAAAGAGCCTTACCTTCAGGGAGAAGAGGCCTGAAAGAGAACTGTATAGAATCATAGAATCATCTAGGTTGGAACGGATCTTTAAGATCATTCAGTTCAACCATTAACCTAACTCTGCCAGGTTCACCACTAAAATGTGTCTCTCAGCACCATGTCTCCCCGTCTTTTAAGTACCTCCAGGATGGCGATTCCACCACTTCCCTGGGCAGTCTGTTCCAATGTTTGACAACACTTTTGGTGAAGAAATTTTTCCTAAGATCCAATCTAAACCTCCCCTGGTGCAACTTTAGGCTGTTTCCTCTATTGTGTACTACTTGGGAGAAGAGACTGACCCTCATCTCGTTCCAAGCTCCTTTCAGGTAGTTGTAGAGAGCGATAAGGTCTCCCCTCAGCCTCCTTTTCTCCAGACTGAACAATCCCAGTTCCTGCAGCCGCTCCTCTGGTGTCAACAGGCATACTTTCTGACACTGCCAATCAGATTAATTTCAGTATCACAGGTGCATGTTCATAGCCCAACAGATGTTTTTTAGGGTAAGAAGTCCAGAGTCATATCAACAGCTTTTATCTGACTGACATCAGAAATTATTTTCACAGCACCAGGATGTCATTGCTCAGCTAAATACAGAGTCCAGTTCTACCATTCCACTCGCAGGTGTGTAACTGGTTTTACTCTTGAGACCTGTACAGTTAGAGAAGGATTTCTTGATCCTTAATAAGAGAAATTACTTGTTACTAAAATAACAGTGAACAGTAATGCTCCATGGGTAACAACATCACTGGGAAAGGCCTCATTTTGCCTGTAAACTTAAGCTCTAGGCTTCATTGCTTTGGTGTTATGGGTCTTGCCATATTTCCCACATTGCTATTCAAAACACTGTTCTCATCATCCATCAAGCCTTTACTGAGTTAGAGCACATCACTCTTTTGGATGGCATAACTCTTTAAGGACAAACTGGGGCTATCTGTAGTCCCTTCGTATCTCCTGAGCTATTTGGGACCTCAGTCAGCTACAACAGCATTCATCTCTGAAAGCCATTTATTTCCCCCTGTGGGACCAAAAGGGGAAAAACAGGGTTTTGCAAAGCAAAATGAAACCCAAGAAGTAATATAATTCCTGGAAAGACACCTATGATGATCCCCAGAAATCAAACATATAAATGATATACATCACTAGCGTGCAGGATGTTGTGTGCATACAATGCCGTGACATAAATAACATATGTTAAATGCAGCATGCACTCAACTATATATACTTTTTAACAGGCATACCTCTTGCAATGTTGTTGGCTGTACGCTAAATGCTCAAGGGGGGTCCCAAGGCAGGAGAAGGGTTTGGTATGGATCGGAGAACATCCCTGAGGGGCTTATTTCAGCCAGTGTAAATTACAGCAACCATAAGGGAAAGTTTTTCTCCTAGATCGCCTGGAATGAGGAAATGTGGCTTCATGCCTCCTCGGCTTTCCTTCACTTAGCTGCAGTGTCCGTACCGGTAAGGCTACGGTCCTCATTCATCATGCAATTTGTGTTGCAGAGGGTTGGGAGTATGTTCTGTCTTGCACCTCAACAGAACTTGCTAAGAATGAAGCACAAAAGTGTTTCTGGTGTAGACCTCCCCGGATAAGGGTCCACACCTGCAGTCAGGAATTAGCCATGAGAGACAAGGTCACCTCTTGATGCCCTTTCCCACTCAACAGTCCTTCAGTAGCTGCACCTTAGTCAGATTGGTCAGAAAGAGGTGCCCAAACAGACTTAGTATATATGGCCAGATGTTGCGACCTGCACCCAATTCATCAAAAAACAGCATTTATTTAATGTATTGCTTTAGTCATTTTGGCGGAATTTGAATTCTTGTCACTATTCATTTGTTCAAAAGTGTCTGCCCTGTAATGATAGGAATTTGTCTGCAATTTGTGACCAAGGATCAGTGACATTGTGTGATGTCCGCTACTACTTGTATTACTTCTTGCTTGGCTTCTAAGTGGACAATTTCATCTTACATTTTTCTCTGCCAAAATGATACTGGAAGGTGCAGGCTTCTTTTATTTTTTTCAGTTCTGGATAGCTTCTATTGTTGAATTACTTTACTAAAAAAAAAAAAGTACAATCTGTCACTCTTCATTCATGAAGAAATTCCTTCTCATTCCTCAATTCGGTCAGTCTCCTTAAATAACAGAGTTCTTAACTTTTACAGTAAACCTTCAAGTTAAGCTCTGAGTCTTTCCTCTACACAAGGCAGATGATAATTTGTCTGTTCTTGCCTGTCATTTCTCATCCAGGCAGTTTCCCTCTTGACCTTTCTATCTATCATCTGAGGAAAATATTCTCAAAACACAGCTCTGCATGTTACATTATATCATTTTGGGTTCATAATATTTTTTAGGAATCAAGAATAAAAGCCTGTTTCCCTAGCATCAGTATCTGTCTGTCTTGACTCACTTCAGTGTTAATTATGAGCTGCTGATATAAAATGTGGGCCTGCAGACCTATACCAGATGAATAATGGGAATAATTTGCGCTGGAGCTTAGCACTTGGCTTTATTTACCTTATACATGTAAAAACAATCCTAGTTCTGATCTAGCTAGCATCCTGAACAAAAATATTTCACAGATTGTACTTTCAACTAGTTTCTGATTTGCTGATTTTAGCAAACCAGACAGTAGTAGCATAGGTTTACTGGTTTAATGAAACAAGAGAGACAGATGGTAACTTGCTTATTTATTACAATTATATATATGTACTAGAGGTTCTAGTAGTACTCTTTTATTGTACTGTCGTATAATCCTGTGTTATGATGACCTTTACTTCACCGTCTGCACATATTTTAATGCTGTTTTGACCATGAACTTGTAAGCCGATTAAAAAATTTATCTTTCTATATCAGTTAGTCCTCCTCATTATTCTCAACATCCCCCAAATCCAATTTCCCTGCTTAGAAGCAACATTTTTGAGGCCTTCAGCTGCTATTATCTTTTATATTAATGACCTGAGTATTTTATATGTAGCCTGTCTCAAGTTGATTTCAATATGTATTGGTCTAATAGGAAAAAAATTTAAACAAAACAAGAATGGAACATGAATAACAGTAACAGAAAGAGGATACAAAACAAATGAAAAAAAAATCTGAAGCCTGAAAAAATTATTAAACTTTTAGATGAAATAAAATAAGTAGAAAGAAGTATGAAAAATTTCCCAAAACGGAAGGTGGCAACACTTGCTGCATTATGCTAGTACCTTCTTCAGTGCTGGTTGGTAGCTGCTGGAGTGCAATAAAAATACTCATGAAAAATGTATGCTGTTTGTATACCTCTCAGTTTGTTTCCTTTTGAACTTTCTGTCAGAACAATCACAGGGCCCAAGAGCAACTATGTTCAAGGGAGAGACCATGCATCTACAAAATTCAGCTCCATTTGCCAGCCTAACAGTCACCACAGCCTTCAATCAGTTACTTAATTCCTCTTTCTCTGCCAGCAGAAGGAAAATAACACTACTTGTCTACTTCATAAGAGCACTGTAATATTACAGTGATTATTGGAAAATAAGGTTTGTTAACAATTTTGAAATAGTAACACTCCACCTACCAAGTTCTATCAGGGGAATTTCAACTATTAAGTCTCCTAAACAAACGAAGCAGAAGAATGCAGAATATCTTAGTATTAATTCTTATTGTGTATTATTGGTGCAGAATCTCCATAAGCACTATTAATTTAATGACAGACAATGAAGAGATTTAAATTAAGCAGTCAGCCGTGGTGAATGTTTGCTAATATCAATTTCAACTGGAATGAAATCCAGCATTTCATTGTTGCAGATGTTGCCTGTATAGTCAATATATTCAATTTGTCTTAAATTGTAGATTGGGTACATTTGCTTCTATGACCATATTAGTACAGCACATGAAGAAACTATTTGTTATAGCACAAATGATATGTTTGGTTTGAACATGCTGTCCAATAGCCTCATGAGACATTTTCACAACATTTTGCTTTGGCTGTACCATTATCTCCTATTTGACTCACCTGGCAATATTCTTTTATTATAAAATTTTGCAACCCAGGTACTCCCAGGCACTGGCAATAACAGAGTATTATCTCTTTTTGTTTAGCAACATTGCTTAGCATCAGAAATTAAGAGTGATCAAAACCAGAAGTGGAAGAAATAGAATTACTGTGAATTGCTCAGGGTCCAAACTGCACTAAGGAGGATTTGTGACACTGAATGTACATCATGGTAGTTCTACCAGTTCGAGAGCTGTAATGTTACCTCTTTTCTTTGGAGAGTAGTACAGTGTTGCTTGAACTGCTTGACTGATCAATGGGTTTTGAATGAAACTGTGTTTCTTGGGACCAAACAACAGGAGATGAAGAGATGAAAAAGACCTTTCAGAGATCATTCAGTTCACCACCTGGCTGATGAAGGATTATTCTCCAAGATCTTTATTTTGTTTAGTTCTAAAATTCCCAACCAACAAAGTCCCTACAACAACTGTACTTTACTGTCAAAAATAATCAGTATGTGATAATATATTAATATAGGTATAATATAAATATATTTAGAATAAAGCAAACCAGTCTGATGACCTTTTATGCATTTGTTTTAAGTATATAAAAATCTAAGGAGTGATACAAGGAATAAGACTATTAATGCTTTTGTCTGGCAGAGACAAGGTGGAAACCTGAGGCAGTTATTCAGAGTACAGGCAAAAGAAGGAAGAGAAAGGAGAGAAACCCCCATGTTGGGACTTCTTGTCAAGTAATTTTAGAACTACAGCAAATGCATTTCCCTTGATAACGAGGCACTCACTGCGACTTACTGAAATGCCCTGGCAGCAATTCTGGAGATGACCAAGCTGATACCAGATGCTGTAAGAATATACCATAAACCTGATCTGATCTGCAGGCAGTCAAAAAGGAAAACAGAAAAAGAAAACTCAAACTATTAGCCCAAATTTGTAAAAAGCAAAGCAATACCCCTCTAGTAGGCACAGTATCTTGCCTACATCCAGTATTTCTGTTAGCTACAACATACGGATAGTAACAGTTTCTCAAAGTTAAGTGTTTTAGACCATGAAGAGTCAGGCTCATCATGAGAAAGCCAGCAGGTCATGGAAAGGGATATTCAGGTCAACTGTTTATTATTTTTAACCATACATCATGACTTAACATTGCATATGCTCAGTTTAAGGTCCACAGATAATATTGCTTCTTCGCAACACTCCCAACATCATGGCTAAAGCCCATACTCTTTAAAAATGACCACTAGTGTTATGATCCCAGGTACTGGATGGCCTCGATTTTTACTGGGGCTGTGCACTCAGAATTTTAAATGAAGTAAATGGATCTGAATATATGGAAACCATGGCTTAGTTCTGGAAGCTGCCAGTCATGGTGACTCCTCTGCTAACTTCAATGCAAAATCAGGGCCCTACCAGCCACTTTTTAAATGAGCTATGTCTTAAACCCGATGATTCTCCCCTAAGAAAATCCAGAGAGACAGTAACAAAGCTAAAATTAGAAATCAGGAGCTGCAGCTTCCAAGGCAATGCACGTTACGTGACATTTTTTCAATACCACAGGCATTTTCTGTTAGCAAAAATGGCTTACAGAATATATTCCACAATGTAAAAATCCTCCTTCAAAACTCAGAGTTGGATGACAACGTGGTGTTTACTTACCAAATTTCAAAACCCCAGCATTTAAAAGAAACAGTGAAGAACAATATCAATAATTAATTCTGATGATTAAATAATGACTATAGCATCATAACTTGTAGTTATAATGGCATCAACCAAGCTATGCAACAGCTTTCAAAAATAATATATGCAGTCAAAATAGTAATCTATGGAGGTGCTGTAATCTGTTCAAAGCACATCACACAATTAAAACATTCTCCAAAACATCTTCATGAAACAAAACTTTGCTTATACGTACACCTAATGCTGAAAACTACAGACTTAGATGAAACATTTCATTGTTCACAAAGAATAGTGAAAATATTCTTTAAATATGAATCATGGTACGTATTTTAAGAATTCGTCTGCTAACAGCCAAGGTCTAGAAAAGCGGAATTTTAAGAACAAAGAGAAATGGTTAACCTCAGGCATATTCCAGCAAAACGCTTTGGCCCTTGTGAGCTCCCCACACCCAGCAAACAACAAACAAACTAGGAACTGCAAAGTCGGAGAACACACCATTACAACCAGCTAGGGCAAAGCACCACCTACATACGGAGGCTTTCCACCGAATAGTGTGATCTCCAAAGCTGATGGGACAGCTCTTGTTTACTCTTAATCCAAGTCATAAAACTCTTTAAAACGGCAGTTTACACCTAAATAGGTAAAGCCCACATTTTATGTTCCACTTAAGTGTGTCCAAATATAACGCATTCCGCACATAGTACAGTTTGGATAGGTTAGTCATGCCAGCCAAGGCCTTACTGCTGAAAAATGTATGGTTTAGTAGACTTGTAAATTTAAAAATAATTCTTCTAATGTTTGTGTAGCAAAAAAGCTTCTGTGGTCCTACCAAATTCTCAGACCTAAAAGCAATTATAAAGACTGGTTAACAAAACAAACACTGAAATGTACATTGGGCAACTCCCGGGAAGAGCTCTGGTGAGCTCTTTTTTGGTGAGAACCTGCATTTCTTCGTGTTTTCATCCGGACAAGTCTACCACCATTTTGCATTACTCGCCCACTTACCCTCCATTTTGCAAGACAGTGCTTGGGTGACCTGGACATTTCAAAGTCATCTTCCCTACTCCTTATCTTCATTACGGAAAAGAAGTAACAGCATGTATTTATATTGTAGGGAAAGAAGGGCAATTAAGCAAAACTGATGAGACACGTTCAGATTAAACTGGTGTGGCTCAGCTCCTGCAAGCAGGCCCGCCTCACCTACATTTATCTGGGGCTGGGGGGCGTGTGGGGGGAGCTGGCCAACATTTTTTTGGGGCGGGAGGAGACCCCTTCACCTCACACAGCGCTCCCGCCTCACACTCCACCTCACGCAGCGAATATGGAGGGCCGGGATGGGGGGGAACGGCC
>KZ506758.1:11749-27497 GCA_002844005.1 Limosa lapponica baueri | reverse complement strand
CTCTCCCAGCTTCTGAGCTAGTCAGTTAAATAAGAATTTACAGTAACACAATATGTGGGAGCATGTATGAAATCTTACTCAGTTTAAAAAACACACTTAATTCGAACTCATTTAAAGCTTAGTGAAATATATTAAAATAGTGCAGAAAATTCAAAGTCTAGGGAAACGCAAATCCAAGTGTATTTCAGTATGTAAGTGTATAATCAGAATGCCCAGATTAATTTTTGTTCCTATGTGAAACATTGGAATTACTTTGTATTAACCATTTAAGTATTTTACTGTCTGTGATCTCCCTCTCATGTGAAGTCTAACTTTCAGTTTGGATGTATTTGTATTTTTCTGTGAAATGAACATAAATCTATATGGAAATATGATGGAAGATATACTGCTTCTCATACATGAAGTAATAAAATCCATGAGGTAAAGGCAAAACTCAATTTTAACTATAATATGATTAATGCTTCAATAATATTTGATCGTTTCTGTAAATGAGATTAATGGTTAGAGTCAGAGTAATCCATTCCATGTCTACGATCTGAATTTGCTCAAATGTTGCCATAAAAATTCACAGGTACAAAGAAAGGCATACAGAACAAAATCTAGAGTGGAAAATCAAGTTTTGCATTAGAACCTCTGTTGTTCTAGATTTCACATTCGGACTTTCTCTGGATTGTCTTTGCAGGTTGACTAGAAAACAGAAAATTGCAAGGAAGCGTGGCATCTCGTTTTACCTGCACACAGATGATCTGAGCATAAATACATCCTTCTAAAGTTAACTTACACTCTTGTAACAAATTTCTTAGCAAATGTTAGACCGTCTCCAGCACAGCTCTCGTATCTGCCGTCCTAAGACAGAGAGCAGGACGGTCTCACAAGTCCCACGTTCATGAGGACGGCATGGTATAGGCAGTTAATATGCTGTTGCCCTCTCAGACACTTTATTTTCCACATGTTTCTGCTGTATGGTGCTTATATAAGCTCAGTGCTTTTTTTTTGTTATAAATATGTGCAGAAAATAAGATAAAACAGAGGCTGTAGGCAGCTGGTTTTAACTTGTATCTAAACATGGCATTCAAATGTTAATTGGGTGAATAAATCTTGTTCATTTTACAGACATGAAAATGTCAGTAGAATAAAACTATTTATCACAGGATAACGGTTTCTGACACCTAGTAAATGCCAAGATGAAGCTACTTATTGAAAGTATATCAAAATATTCTATTGCTGTTTGCCAAAACCAAATATTCAGGAAAAATTGACATGCTTATTTTCTAAGTGGTTAACACTAATATCTTGGCATAATTCTAACATCACAACTAAAAAGCTGATGCAATAATGCTATATAAATGCAGCTCAAGAACAAATTATGGGCATGTAGGTTACCAAAACTTAGTAAAATTTTGTGTGCAGAATTATATTTCTTAGATTTTTTTCCACTCTCTCACTATGAATTGTGTTTACTTCCTTGAGATAACTGTTCATGATATATATTATTCTATGGTTTTAAATTTTTAAATCTTATCTAAGTGTTGTTTTACAAGTTTAACTTCACACCTTACAACCAGAACAGTAAGTTTTTACTCTCAGGTGACAAAGAAAAGAGGTGAATTTAAGATAGTTTTATATGCAACTTCAGCCAGGATTTGAGCAACACTCTGTTGGAGTTACGGGGCCAGAAGGGGCTCAGTCACGTTTTGCTGTTATTTTTTCCATCTGCTTCCAGATTTACTTGTGTAGTTTCAGATTTACTTTTGCTATTCAGTGTTAAAGATATAGCACACTTAAGAGCTTTGACTGTGGGCGCTTGTTTCCCCCCCCTCACAGATGGAAGACCTTTAACTCTGGATGAAATATGGAAGAGTGTTCATGCATGCTACCAGGCTCGTCTGCTGGAGGGGCCGTGGGACACTATTACACAGCAGGTGAGAAACCACTGGTCCTTTACAAAATTAATGAATGCAATATATGCCTGAATCCTCAATGGCTTTATTCCCCTCCTGGACACAAGTGAAATAAACAAAAGTCTAACTGAGGTTGTGCTGAGCCAGTTACCAACAATAGTTTTAATCGTGGATTTTGAGGTATATATAGGTGTTCATCATGTAAGACTTAATGTGACAGTACCTCTCATTTAAAATGCTTCTCCAAAGCCAATCCTGAAAACTTCAGGCAATTTCTGGGTAATCATGGATTTGGGTAAATACAAAAGTAGATTTATTTATATAAGTAAAATATATTAGTGTAACATTTCACATATTGTCTATTAATCAAATTACCAAAAAAGACTGTGTAATTTTCAATTTTAAATAGACTTGCAATCCTTAGGATTGAAGGAAAGAAAATTGGTCTCTCAATGAAATAATGTTATTGCTGACTAATGTCCTTAAGAATCAGTAGTTAATGAATGCCATGTTTTACCAGAGGAAGGAGATTAGTAAACTGTGATATCACTGCCTTCTTTTAGAGCTGTTCAAATCACTTTTATTAAAACCACTAAATAAGTGGTTTTAAAGTCACCAGATCATTTCAGCAACCGTTCCCAGACTTGCTCTCTGGAAAACACTCACACTTGTTCAAGGAAGAGTGAGATATGCTTTATATGAGTTGGTGGCTCTGGTTTATTCCCTCAGCTCCAGGCCTCCAGTGCAAGTTTGGACAAAGAATGGAAACTCTCCCAGGTGTAAATTTTTATCATCAGACAAAGATACTAATGTGTCCTTTCTCCCCCCTTTCCTTCCTTGACTTTTTGATGTAAGCTGTTTCCAGGTACACAGGTCTCTTACTACAGCAGCTGGCACAGGGATGCAACCTCAACTGAGTTCTACACGGGTTTCCTTAATTCAACTAATGTAATTTAATTACAGGATGCCTCTTTGTAGATGGTACTCAATCATGGGAGGAATATAAGCAGCATTCACATTTTTGCAGCCATGGACTACTATTTATATTACAATAGTTCTCTGAGAACCTAACAAGCATTGCTTTTTGGGTGTTTGCTCTGCACATCTGAATTCCAGTTGTGAGTTTGCAGATCCTCGTGACACATACTCTCTTTTACATATTGCAAGTATTGCCTGACTTGTTTACTGCAGAATGAAGGTGAGAAGAGGTTTTAAGAAAATAATGTAATATGGCAGCAGATAACTGTTTTTGTGCGCAGAAAAGTATTGCACTTCAGATTTCTCAGTAAAGTTTTATGATTTATAGCTGAAGTTTCAGATTCATAGCTAAACCATGAGTATTTCTGCATAGAGAGGCAGAGGATTCAATTAATTTTGCCTTCCTTTCATCTACCTTCTTGCATTTCTTGTAGACAGAGACCAGTAACCCTGCGGTCAGATGCTAGGTATCCTTTAGGGCTGACATCTCTGATATTTCCCAGCTGAGCTGTTCCGGCTTGCGGATGGGTTATATTTCCACCTGCAAAAATGTCCAGGACAATCTGCTACGAGCACTCCAGAGGTGGTGGGCCTTCTCTACCCTCGCTCTGTACTGGGTCCTGAAGACACGTTCAAGCTCCTCTGTAAACCACAGTCTCTTTCTGTTCGTCTGCAAAGCACTGCAAGAACCTGCAGCTCTGTATAGGTAATAAATCATAATGCAGTACTACTGAGAATAAAGCATAAACAGTATGTTTGGAATGTGTAACATCAGAGTGGTGGAGGCCAAAAGGAAAACCTGGTCATTCCCACCCAGATGTTATTTTTGCCTCTTAAGGAACAGTAAAGTAAAACTGTCCTGCATCTAATAACCAGAGATGTGTGTGAGATACATCACACAGAGGCTTGCAGAAACAGGTTTTATGGGTGGTAAAACATGTGGAGTGCTGAACCTGCTGTCTCTGTGACACCTCTCCAGAGGTGGTTCAACCAGTGTGGGTCCAGTGACAAACGCACATACAGATGTAAGGGGCAAAGTTACAGCAGCAAAATACTATTGAACATAACATCAAGGTGACTTTCCATTGAATAAGATTACAAACTGAGTTAAACTGTTTATTCTAGAGTAATACACGCTGTACCTCAGGCTGATAGCACAGTACTGGAAGAGCTGGCAGGTGGCAGAAGCCAGAGAAGTTGAGATCCTTCAGCAATCCCACTCTGTAATTTGGAATTACTTTATTTTTATTTCTGCGGCATTTGTGTGTACACCTTCTCCCACAACGCCGTGTACCTGTGTCTCAAGGCCGTTGAATTCCACTGGCTTCAGTGAGTTTAGCCTGCTTTACCTCCGCGTTGAACGTGGTCCAAAGGCCCCAGCTGCATTCCTGGGTTGGAAATGCACTTTCCCACATGGCTGGGAGAGAGAGAGCCTGCGGGAAAGCAGCTTTAAGAGGTCTACAGTTTTAATTTTAGATGAGAGCAGAAAGGCACCGGGCAGTGAGGGTGCATTTGCTGATGGTCATTCAGTCAAATGAATGACAGAGGAATGTATGGTTTGTGGACGCGCGCATCTCTGGAGCGGAATCAGAGCGGAGGAAAGCACCAGCACCATCAGCAGCATCAACACTATCGTATTTTCAGTGCCAGCAACCACTGGTGCAACAAACACTTCCCCTTGTAAACTGAGAGATGCATATGCCAGTCCAACTATAAAACAGCAGTAAAAATCAGAGTATTCTCAAAGGAATTATGAAAGATAATAAAAACATACTGTAAGCACCAGCCTGCAAGCCTCAGATCAAAGCAAGAGTTAGGTCTACAAGAAAAAGTGTGTTTTTCCCCCTCGAATGAATCAGGGTTCTGCATTGAAATACAGAGTTTTCTCTTCCCTTTCTGCTTTTCTGCTGACCCATTTTGTTATGTGGGTTAGGCTTTGCCTGCAGGGACACAGATCGTATAATGCAAGTCACTGGGCAAGCTCACCAAATCAGGCTTGAACTCTCAGTACACATCAACAGCAGAGAGAAAAGGTTTAGGATTTTGCTCCAAAACAGATGAAAATTTTATATTCTACCAGCAGTCCACCATTGGGAAGAGAAATTGAGCTTACCACTGTCCACATATAATGTTACTTAGCTTTTAACAAGGGCTGATTTTGCACTTTGATTCAATAGTTGGCAGATTAGAAAGTCATGCTGCCTTTTTTTCTCCCAGATCCAGAATCTCATACTAATCATTTGGGACTTACATTCCATGCATTTTATGAAATGTGGGTGCTATGCTTGCGAGTATTTTCTATACAACTATATTTTACCATATAGACTATAAGCCAAAATATATCTGAGATCAGGAACTGAGACACTGCCTGAACTCCAAGGAATTTAGCTTTTTGGCAAAACCAAATTTTAGGTAAAATTTGAAGTTTTTTAGTTACTTTTGATTATTGTGGAAAGTCGTGTTCATTTTCAGAGAAAGCATCTTCAAATATTTTTACTGACTAGATTATTTTTATTGCAAAAAGCAGAAGTCAACTAGTTACCTTCTCATAAATAAATTAGCATGATAAGGTTGCATAGTATTTTATAATGATAATTGATAAATGGTGATGATTTAATTGCACTTCCTCTAGTAATAATCTTAAAATGCTCAAATGAAGTTCCTATGATTGGCTTTCTTCTGAGTTAAATCTCCCTGGAGTCTTCAGTCATCCCTTTTCTACATCCGGCGATAACTTGCTTTAGCTGTTTTAAATAATACAAATCAATTATAACACACAGCTGTTTAACAAAACTTCTAAATGTTGCTACAGGTCTCTGTGGGTATTTCCTGATGGCTTATAATGACATCAATTTAGCACACCTGGTAAGATCTGTGTGAGCTGGAAGTAGCTTAATTCTGCAGTGACAGGAAAATTAAGGAGTATTTATGGATTACTGTTGCATTTCAGAACTGTTGCCAACTGTGATTTTAGCTTCTTTTTACAAAGAGTCAGAAATGGAACTGCAGACATGGCATGCTCGTTTCCTGAATGGTTTACTTGTAACTTGGTGGGTGCTCCTGAGGATATCCTGTATTAGTTTTTTCTCTCTAACATTCTTCACAAAAGAATGTCTCTTCACATTTTTGAATTAATGGATGCTAGAAATGTACTCTTTACAAGAAGCTCCCTTCTAAGCCTTTGTAGCCTTTCCTGAACTGCAGACAAACAAAGCTTTCCTCAGCTGTCTCTCAGTTGGATTTTCCCATTCAGCTTGTCTTAGGATGGAATCCTAGCCCTGCATCCCCCATACCACCATGCTGGTAGCCTTCCGGGCTCCTCAGCCTGCAAGCCCTGGTGTTTTTACTGGCTGCATTGCTTTTTAAAAGTACTTATTAAGCCACTTACCTAGCAGCGGTAAGAGCAAATAAGAGATCCTGTCTGGGAGAGGGCAGGTGGAGAAAAACACAGGTATGTCAGACAGAGAGAAGTTGCAAGTAGGATGAATGTAAAAATAAAGCTAAGACTTCTGGAGAGATTTCAATTAATGGAAAACAAAACCAAGACACATTCTCCAAAAACTCCAGCTAAAAGAAAGTTAACAGTAAATGGGGAAAAGTCTCAACAAAAGAATGATGAAGTAAGTCATTGTATTTTTCTCTCATGTACTCTGATATTCAGCAGAGAAGTCCAGCACAGTTTTAGGTAAATACATAGTGACATTGTGTAAAACAGTTCAAACATAGTGGTGCTGCTTTGTGTAATTGAACAGCAGATCCACCACATTAATATCCAGGTATAATATACCAGAGGCATAGTTAAGTTGGCAGCAGTCCAAAAGTGCCACAGTCGAATGCTAAATGATGAGACAATTTTAAAGGAAAAAACCACAAGAATAGGAAAAAGGTTCCAAAACAAAGAATAGAGAATAGAGAATAGAAATGAAACAAAAGGGGAGAAATATTCCTGATTATAAAGGTGAACATTTTTTATCACATAGTAGTGCATGATTTAACAATCAGGAATTTAAAAAACAGGGTAACTAAAGTTCTTATCTAGTCTGTAAAGGCTACGTTTTGCCTTTTATAATTTTGGAAATCTCTACCAAGATGAGCAGGAGATGTGAAGCAGCAGAAAGGGACTGTATGGTTATAGCCAGAACTTCTGTCTTCAGACTATGTGGCATTAGGTCCTTGCTGTAGAATGTAAAAGTACAGACGCCGTAAGTGCCTGAGGAGAACAGATTTTGTCCTCTAATCTTTAGAAACCTGCTTTTCAAAATTACGGCCTGGTAATCATGAAGATTTAAGAGCATAATGATTTCACCAGATACTATATACACACTTCCACATAAGCTATATGAACACAGGACTCAAGCTTCTTTGAAAGTTTTAATGTATGTCTAATGGCCAAGCTTTCAAATAATAATTGAACTATTTAAAAATATAAATTAAAAAACCCCCACAAACTGAATAGAGTTGCTCCACTGTCTTAGCGATCCGTGTTTACGTTTTTTCCAGCTATAAGATAAGTGATTTTCTAGAAAAAGTTGCTGACACGACAGTCTTCAATCCCTTTTTTGTTAGATTGGGTATGGGATAGGCATTGGCAGTGCATGAATTCTCATCCTGGTGTGGCTGGGTGTTCCAAACCTGTTTTGAAGTACCTGCATCAAGGACCAAGAGCATAGTGTAATCTCCACATCCAGCTGAATCATTGTTTTCTGCAGAGAGCGTGAAATGGTACTGGAATGGTGATGTATATGGTCACCTACTGGAAAGTAAACTGGGACCCATTTATTTCCCAGGCTCCTTCTGAAATGTGTTTAAGGATAGTAGAATATTTATCAGGTTGAAAACAATGGGTAAAGACGCTAGTCATTTTTCATCCTTTCTTTGCCCTTGTGGGTATTTATAAAAGCGTATTCAAAGTAGAACGACTTCAACAAGGGAAGTGAAGCGTTCCCACCTCAGAATACCATGTAGGTCAGTGGTGAACTGCTCTCCTAGGAGGTCAAGAGATTAAATCTAGCAGAAAAGAAATTTGAATCTAGGTCTCTTGTGTCTCAGGTGAGTTCTCTACTCGCTTGTAGAGTAAAGGGGAGGGAGAACTGCCTACTTGTATTTCTTTTTGATATGTTTGTGCAAGACCTGCTTTGGTAGGCATGTGGCATGAACGCCCATGGGCTACCTGCAGTGCTGTCACAGACATACTCTGGGAGTCGTGTCAGGGCATAGGACACAAACTGATAGCCTTTTCAAGATGTAGTTTATGCACATGCCCAGTGACAGAAACGTGTTGTGTTTTTTTTTTTTTTTCCTGTGGGGAGAGACAACAGTCTGAGAAAACATGCATTTCTGAGGCTACAGTGAAGCTGAGTAATAATTTCATGAATTTTAGATATAAGCCCTTGAACATGTGTGCCCAAGTCCATTTTTGATTCTGGTCACTGGTGCAACTTCATGTCTTAGTTACATTTTCCTGTGTGGAAGCAAACTAGCAAGAGAATTTTAAAAGCTGATGAATGAACCCCATCACGGTCAGTACCAAGTATCTCCGAAACTTTTCTTTGTAACAGTGTGATGTTGTCATAAAGCCTGACCTTCCCCTGAGAAAACAAAGTCATGAACACAATCAAGTACGTGTGCTAAGGCTTAATCAATGCTTAGTGATGATGGAACGTAAAATCAAACATCCAAGGATAGAAATGGAATTACATTATTACAGGAGGCTCAACAGTTGAAAAACTGCCCAATAAAAGAAGAATGAAAGCTTGGTGGCTTGAAGGTCCTGCAGAAGTAGTCTGAAAAACTCATCTGTGAGTCAGGATTCTGAAGGATTATGGAAGTTACAGAGCACACGTGTCCATACATCCCTCCCCCTCACTCCCTTTTTAACCAAACGTGTTCAGAAGCAATTACTTCTGTTGCCAAAATGTGACTTAGAGGTGTGTGCAGGGTGCTTTCCCCAGCCACGGGAGTGGACGGGGAGTGTGATACCTTACTTCTGGATTTGCTAACAATAAATCAGCATTTTGCTTGTTTAGCACTTTGCTGTCTCTCCAGAAAAAGATATTCAGAGCATTCTGACTGTAAATGCAGCGGTTTCTGAGCGCAAATCTGAGCCTCAGGATTGCATTAACTCAGATCTTCTGCCAGTCTGAAATTCTGCTTCCGGAAGGGTGCAAAACCCTTCAGGATTCTTAAGAATGAGAAGTTTCCTGTGGTCGCATTGATTGTGTTATTCTCTCACTCCGTCTTCTCATAAAACTACTTTTTCACGAGCCTCTCCTTCATGGCACTGCAGAAAAGGTAAACCTAAGGGTCTAAATTATGAATAGTGATCTCTGCAAATACACTTCCCTTCAAAGTTTTATTTCTCCTCTGGTGTGTTACTGCTCTTCTGTAACCTTGAATAAATTCTTAAATATGGAAGATCATTGTTGTCTATGCAATGATCTATTAAAAGATCCTCCCCAGTGCTTGAAGTCGTAGCTTAAAGGCTCACCTTAAAATAAAAAGGTGCGGACTCTTGGAACCAGTGCCAGCCAGGTGAGGACTGAAGGTGACTCTGCCGGTTTTCTTCTGCATTCTTCATGCGTCTTCAGGTGCAGAGTATTCAGCCCTTTCAGAGTGCTCATCTACAATGAATAAAGCTGTTTCCACTTAGGAATAGCACTTCTACTACAAAAAGGGATGAGTTAGCAACTCTGTCCCATAAAGTACTGATCTTAAGTTTCAAAATAGTAAGTGATAAGGAATTCTCCTGTGTCTGTTTTTTTTTCTCTCAACATTTATTTCTCAGTTTCATCTGAGTGAGGTGTTTTTCTTCTGTCATTTGATACTTAGCAGGTGGTTGTAATATCATCTCTGTTATATGTCCATTCTGTCATCTAAAAAGTAGTCAACCAAACCTAAGCTACCCAAATAACAGCACGGAGCTGCACTATTTCTATATTAATCCAGAGTCTGCTCTTTTTCAATATGTAGTTAAGAATCTGGAAGATGTATCTTTGTAGTACTTCAATAATCCTGTCCATTACATCACTTAATTTATAGCAGTGTTAACAGAAAAATCAATAAACATTATTTCTAAAATGTCAGGGATGTTAATGGTTTGATTTAAAAAAGGAGAAAGATTCAAAACTCTGAACAGAACACATTGATGTAGTGTTGTAGAGGCACATCTTGCTGAAACTGTGGTAGGGAAGATTTAAATCATTATGGCTCAGTCATCTTGAAAAATGTGTGTAGGTAGCTATTCTTAGACATACAAATCTTTCTTGCCATATTGTGGGATTTTGCTAAGTGGGGGAGGCTGTATACAGTATATCTTAACAGAAGGTTGCTAAGATCGCTCTTAAATCATTTTGAGTCATATCAACAGTTGCTATGGATCCCCTGCTAATATTTTTGGAAGATTATTAGTACAACTTCCTGAGGAGAGGGAGTCTTACCATTATGGATTGGAAAGCTGTTTCACAGGGAAGAATCTAAGAATGGGAAAGCTGGGTGAATATTTATTTCTGACTAAAATTTGCTGTGATGTATTGAACTTCTGTGGTTTAAACCAAGTGGTGGTATTGTACAAGCTAGCAAGTAGATTTTATTTTAAAACTAAGCATCAACTAATAATGTGTAGCTGCCCTACAGTTTAATAATTTTTTTCCCTGGTTAAGACTTTACCTAGTCTGACTAATTTCATAGGAGGAAAAGACCAAATAGGGGACTAATACTAAATGATGTAGAACAAATACAGGGGCTTAATGGATGATTTACATGTAGAGAGAGAAAGCTGTAGGAGGACCCTTGCCAATTTCTGAGGCACAATTCAGGATAGACTGTCAAGTCCTGGTAACTTAAGTTGATCAGTTATTCTGAAATGAAGATTCAGAAGATTTTTTTCAGTAAGATACGTAATTCATTGAACGAATTACAGTGTAACAGTATTGATTCTCTTGATTCTTTTCTACTTCTGTAGAAAAGCTGTTTCAGTGCTACACATTGCATTTACAGATGATTTATTTGGTAGCGGCTTTGCTTCCACAGAACTTCCCAAGGAGAGTTGTTGTGGAAGAAGTTGTAACAGCACGTTCTCTTCCTGGTCTGGCGTTTCTCCTTGTGGGCTGAGGTGGGTTGCTCTTCTGTCTTCCCCCTGCCATGACCTCTTAACAGTTCACTATTGGAATAGAATATTTACCAAACATTTCCCCATATTGTGAAAAAGACACAACAACATTGATTGTGCAGTATGAAAGAAGTGGGTATCATGATGATAGATTCAGCTGTTGAGAGGCAACTGGTATGGTCACAAGGTGTTGAAAACTTTATAAAAATTTCCCTTTTTGTTTTCTGCAACAAGGGTTTTTGCCAAGCCCTTTGGCAGACTTTTTTTTTTTTTTTTCTTTTTTTAATAAAAAAGCATTATAAGAGCCATTTAAATGGAAGTTAGGTATCCATGTTAACAGAAAGCAATTTATGCCTAAGCACCTGTGCTCTCAAGTTGTGGAAGCAGATGGTATCAGCAGTTCAAAAGCATTTAGACAAATTCATGAGACCACTTGTCCATAAATGGATGCAAAATTACCAGGCAGGAATGTGTCCTCCATCACCCTTAATACAGCAGAAATGCTGGAGCAGTACAAGGGGAGTGAGCCACAGGAAGAGGCCAGACTCATGTTCTCCCAAAAAACTCGTATTCCAACTGCTGCTGTTGGAGACAGGACGCATTGCTCAATGGACCATTAGTCCAGACCAGTGAGGCACTTCTTATGTTTTTAAGGCAGTCTGAGGTTCAAAAAAGAAAGTAAACGCATCCAAGGAGATGAATTTGTTCCATCTGGTCAAACTTGTGCATAAAGCTACGTACAACCTCCAAGGCTCAGAAAACCAGCTGAGAGCCCTTGAGGTTGAAAGTCAACTGGAGTCCCTTTTTGGCTTCTCTTTTTGTTTATTGTATTTCTGGCTGCACAGCAGCCTGATTCAAGAATAAGGAGAGAGACCACCCAAAATCCCCCTGCAGAGTGGGAGCTGGGGCTCCTGCAGAAATGGTGGGTTCAAGCTTCCATAAGCTGTAGCTCTTCTGTGCTCTCAGAAGAGAGCTTGGCATTGCAGGCCTGTGTTGACCAAGACACTGATGTGATCAAAGTCTTTTCTAAACTCCGAATACCAGTTTCCTCAAAACATTTAGCTACAGTCCTGAGATGGGCACTTTAGCCTTGCAGGAGACAGTTCCAATGTCCTTTCACCATTTTCTGTTGTCATGCCAGCATTCACTCTTCTGGTGGTTGCTAATCCCTGGTTCAACTTCTGACTCCACCATGCTGCGTGTAGACATCCATAAGTACCTTGGGCAAACTTGTGACGGAACTGAGATTTAGGTATTAAAAAGTTTGTAGCCTTAAAGTGAGTCTGTCAGTAGGAGAATCACCATGAACATTGACAGTCCTACAGTCTCCATGTAAGAACATTGGATATTCAGGTTCAGTAGTGATTCAGAGTACTTGGTCCAACAAATGTTTTTTCAAACGATAGGTAATGCCATAATAAGATGCTTTGACTGGAGGAGGGGGGCACAGACATCTGCTGCTGTATTGAGAGAAAAGGAACAAAGAAAGTCTTCCCTTGGCCTGAACTCAAAACGAGGGTTGAGTCACAGTTCTATGGACACGTCATTGCCTCCTTATATTTGATACAGTTAAAATAGTGTTCTGCTGCTCTGCTGCAGGAGAAATTTGTTTTCCATTCATTACCTTGTCGTAATTGTCTGTCTTCTGACTTACAGCTATCAGTCATACCGCCTTCTTGATAAACGGTAAAGAGGAGATAGGAATATATGCCAGCCCATTTGCTGGTTGCAGTATTTCAAACTCAAAAGTCTTACGAAATCTCTCTTCCCAATATCTTTTTGTCCAGGAATTCCTGGGATTATAAAGTGAACCCTTTTGGGGCATATTTGTCAAATGCCAGTATGGATTTTTTTTTCTTAACTTACCATTTTTTAATCGGGGTAGGAAATCTGTCTCCAGTATCTTTTCCATACTTCCACAGCTTGTTGTATCTTTCAGTTTTGCACCTTAGATGAATCTCTTAAGAACAGATTTTAAATAGTAATTAATTAAGACTACATGCTACATAACTCAAATGGTGACAACTGAATTAATCTTATTTTGGCAAGCATGGAAGAAGAATCATCTGTTTATTTTCTTAGGAAAATGGTTGAGATGCCATTTCTTGACAATATAACTATGGTCCTGCCAATTTTAACTATAAAGTTTTCTTAAAGAATCCTAAATGCAAGTTACATGCCTGTGAAAAGTTTAAGCTTTAAAAATAGTTTTGTCTGAGCGTCACCTAGTGCTTTGATTCCTCTTGTTCTTAAAATCAGTAATTCAAGCCTTATTCTATATATAAAATATAAAAACATATAAATATCAGCAGTATTGGCTATAACATTGTGCTTGTCCTGCACTGCCTCTTAGGTATGCCTTTCAAGGATATTGTGTTAGCTATTCAATAATTTTTCAAGAAATAATAAAATTATAAATTGTAAAAAAGGATCACCACTCCGTCAAAACCGTAAATATTATAGGGTGAGGCAGGTAAACTGATTTTGGGGATGAAATACGAAATGGGTCTTGGTCATCCAGTTACTATATTTTTTATTCTGTAGTATCAAGTATTACAATAATAGGTTAGCTCTGCACAAGAAGCACGTATGCCCATCAGATCTTATGGCAGTCTTTTCTGTTGTTATCGTTGTCCTAGTTATAGAGATCACTATATGGAGAATATTTTTATCTTTTGAATACACCTAAAATAGGAAGAGCCTAAAGATGTAAAGTTTTACTAAGGTAAAACTGATTTAAACTCATTTCCATCTGCCCCCCTTGAAAACACTTTTCTTCTGGCAAACTGGCTTTTTCTGTGACTTTCTAACTTGCCGTGTGCATTGTACACCAGAAGTAAATCTGTCTTCAGAGATCGTGGATAGAGGTATTGTTCCTCTTCTGGCTGTACCCTGATAGTCCTGATAGCTTTAAAAACGGAAGAGCAAGATTGATGTTTTTGTGGCACCGAGCTGTAGACATACTCAGCTGTCACATTCAGCAGAAGCCGCAGCTGTCAACGTACATAGCAGTAAGTTAGCAGTGCAGAAGTGATGTGTGCATGGAGCACGGGGTGTCCGAAGGAAAAGATGGTTTTACTGCAGTCTGTAGTCAGGAGGCAGCATTCAGGCTGTGATCAGCCAGGCTTAATGTCATTAGCAGGGCTTTGAGACGTCCTTTACGAGAGGAGCAGTTTGTGCCATGAAGTGTTTGTTCCTTCAGACCCTGCATTTCCACCTTCGTGGCCATGATGGACTTCAAGTAGCAGGTACAAAGCGGTAGGTCTGGTTCATCTTACAGAAATTCTGGCTGCATTAAGGGTCCTCAGATGTTTGTGTTACACGAGCTGCCAAAGCAGCTCCATTTTCCTTGGAAAAAAACCCAAAACTTTAGCTGTTTGATTAATTGCCTCTTCAGCTTGGACTTCGTATTTGATGAAAGAAGGATAGGATCCATCTTAGTTGTCTGTGTGGGGTTAGTAGTAGTAAAAGTATTAATAAAAACTTGTCAGTAAAGTTAGTTGTTATGTCTTTCGAAATACACATATAATCATAAGGGCAACTGCAACTGCTCGTCTGCAAAGGGGAGCTTGAGCATAAATCAAAATCCCCCTGCAGTCTTCCCCTCCAAAAAAAGAAGTTCAGTAATGACAGAAATTTGCTTTTTTGGTCTAGTTCGCACTTCTTTGTCTCATCAGGGTCCCTTCAAGTTTTCCCTTGCTCGGTACCATTGCAGATTTATTTTGATTGTCTGAGAAAGTGGAGGAGAACAGCAGTAGTTGCACTTTCACAGTCATCCTTCAGCACCCGTTACAGACAGAAGTAGGTTGTTTCATCTTCAACGGGCTTAGCAGTGGGAGTGCTTCTCTGGGTTTTACGGCAAAGTTACAGAAACTTTCCTCAGTTATATCGGCAGGATGGCTTGGCTTCTCCTTGTAAATTGAAATCAAGGCGACTATAAATATGTCACCTGTCCCAGGTAATAAACTGTATCCCGTGTCCGCTAGGATAAATGGCTTTTTTTTGGAGTTGATTACTTTTTTTTTTAGGCTTTTTTGGAGCTGATGGCTATTACAGCAAGCACATTTATTTCAATAGCCATTTTACCCTCTCTGAAATCTTTTTAAATTGTAATTTCTCTGTAACCAATACCAGTCCTATTACTAAAACATTATTTTTATGAAATGGCTGTTAGACCAGTAATAGAAATGTTGCGACCAATGTCAGAAGGGTGGAGAAGCCCTACACAATTAGCATCCTAACAACAGCTTTATTACTATGATCTACACCTTCTGTCAGGGTGATAAATGTTCCCTCTGTAATTACAGTTCCCTAAGGTTGTGTCTGCAACATAGAATTTCTGTTGTAGTAGTTCCATTATTAGAGGAAAATATTCTGTAAGGAGAAGGGGAGAGAGGGAAATTTGGAACATTTTTCTTGTGACAACTGTTGCTGTCCTGTTGTCTTCGCAAGCACCATTCCTGCTGCCTGTAAACACGACATCCGTACCCTCAACTGGCTTCAGTGCTCAGGCTTAAAGTCTCCCTGGCCCTCCTTCATAAAAAGGTTGCTCACTTTTTACACCTGAACCTGAGCACA
Organism: Limosa lapponica baueri; assembly: GCA_002844005.1. NCBI lineage: Eukaryota > Metazoa > Chordata > Aves > Charadriiformes > Scolopacidae > Limosa > Limosa lapponica. The sequence continues at coordinate 11,933 of KZ506758.1, read as the reverse complement.
TGTGTAATTTCAAGCATAAAATAATCCCTTTAACCACAAGTTCAGCAAGGTTTAAATTCCACATCTGCACAGTTACTGTTCTGGTTGTGGGGACACACAGTCAATCTGAAGAGCAAAATTTTCTTTCTTTCTTTATTTCTGGATGGGTAGAGTTAGATTTTATTAACAAGCAAGTTGTTATTGG